>JAJSZK010000551.1:0-13368 GCA_022985045.1 Macadamia tetraphylla | reverse complement strand
TGAATGGTCAAACACAAGAGAAACTAGGTTTGCCCTCTTAAGTAACCACCAGATGCAACTTTCAGCTCAATAGCCGACTTAAGATAGAAATGGCATTGGTATAAATAACGCTGCATCTATCTTGGGCTCAAAATAATCGACTTAAATGGAGGTGACATTGGTGTAAATAACCATCGATCCAATCTTGGGCTTAAATAATGGACTATGAGGTGTGATGAACACATTTATGTGAAATCTAGGTAGTAAACATGCATTTTACATATTTAGAATGGAGCTACCTGGTTTTACTCTTTTTGCGTGTTTTATATTTTCAAGGCCTTAAGGATTATCGCACTATATCTTCAATTTTACACAAAAAGAGGTCCTATTTCTTTTATGGTTGCGAAGAGGACAAAATTTTCGAGCAAGATGGACGTGTTCAATTAAAAGTACACATTCGCTTAGTCACCAGACAAATAATTATTCTTTCGCCGTAAAAGAATAATAGATCGAATCAACCGAGATGCGAATCACTGCACAATTGTCCCAGGGTACAAGGAATATTCTAAATGCCAACAAGGATCGATGGACCACATCCTTAATTGATTGAAGATTCGTTTTGGTAACAACAACTACCTAGTGTAGTTGGTGAGCTATGGTGTATAAAATTCTTGCTCACCAAGAGGTCTCAAGTTCAATCTCATGGTTTTTTTTTTAGAGAATTTTGTTGAAGATTTGCCACTCACTTAAAGCACTAAGGGCATGGAGGATTTCACATCAAATTAGAAGCAAGGAAAATTGTGGGAAGAAGAGAAGAAAAAAAAAGAAAGAAAAAAAGGAGAAATAGAGATTGTCCAAATCTTTCTCTCCTCCACATCATCACCAAAATATTGTCCAAATCACACAAAGAAAAAAGAAAATCGCCCCTTGGAGGGAGAAAAGAAGAGAAATAAATTAGAAAAAAAGGAAAGAAAATAAGCAAAAAATTATAGGAAATTTATTTCTCTCTCTCTCCTCCACCTTAGCACTTTTTGGGCTCAAAAGATCTCACAATCAATTGTGGGTTTCTCTCTTTAGGAAAGAGAAAAATTTTTACCCTACATCCCCATTCCCTATAAATACAACTCATGTAAGAGGAGGGAGACAATTCATTATTCCTAGTTTTTTTTTGCTTCTTTTCTTTGCTCTCTCTTTAGTTTTAATTCTTCTTTATCTTTTCTTCAATCAATTTTGTAATAGTTTTTTTTATTTCAATTAATGCAAGCACTCTTTATTCTTATTCAGCCTTTTTTTGTTTATGATTTATGCAATTGAGTTGTAATTTTTTGTTATAGTTCTAGGCTTAGATCTAGGTGACAAGATCACGAGCCGGAGCAATTTTTTTTCAAGTTCAAGCATTGATTCAAGTAAGTAGGCTCCTTCAGTAGTCTTCTCCCTCTCATTCCCCTCTTCCGACTACCTTTTTTTTTAATTTAGGATTTTATTTTCATGTTACATTATTGCTATCCTTTCCCCAAGGTTCATGACTAGTGTATATGTTGGCTTTTCCTCCCAGCCATAGAACCATAAATTTATTGATTTTATTTTAATTATCTCCCTTTCCCTAAAGCCAAGTAGAGAAACCCTGTAAGAGTGACTTTCAAGTAGGGAGCTCATATTATGATGCATCCCTGCCAAGTAGAGAAACCTACTTTTGAGTCTCTCTCTAGCTTTATCCCCTTTTACTTTATTTTTTTTTCAGCATTTTTTCCTTTATTTATTTATTTATTTTTTTTAAATTGTGTGGATTGTTTATTTTCATTATTTAATTTTAATTAGTGGCTTATCTTTAAATTTTAGATGATTAATGGTTAGGATGTTATTTTAGATACATATGTTTAGGACGGTAATTAGAATTAGATCACATTCATTAATTGGTTCTTGATTATTAAAAGAAAAAAAAATAAAGTGGCCTCTCCTCTGTTAAACAGTAGCTACACATCCGCACGCTATGTACATTTAAATCTCAAACAAGTTTTTGGCCCCGTTGGAGACAGCTCCATGTTATTTTCACTTTCTTTGGTAAACGGAGTGCTTTTTTTTGCTTTGTTTTATATTTTTTTTTCTTTTTTTGAATTCCGAGAAGAACAACTTGCAAAATAGTTGTATCCTGGAGGTCGCCATGCCTCACAAAGATGATAAAGACAAGTTTTACAGAGAAGACTCAGAATTGACCCGAGCAACCCGATCCCCCAGAAGCTCCCAAAAAAAAAAAAAATCAAAAAATCAAAAAAAAAAAAAGTTTTGCTATCTATTCTTTGTGCTTGTCTTACTTTAGTTGTGAGTAGTTTTCTTGCATGAGTGTTAAGTGGGTATGTAATATTAAGAATCTTTGAAAGAAGAGATCCAACAAGTAGTGACCAAACACGCTTGCTCTCTTTAAAACCCTTCAATATGGGAGACCAACAAAGAAAAACCCCTTTACCTAAATCTCTAAAAGATAGGTTCTACCCGCTAGAACAACTCAACCTTCCCGTGATACTTTTACCACAAGCCCGGGGAATAATTTTGAACTCAAATCTCAATACATCACTATGTTGCCCCACTTCCATGGGTTGACTCGAGGATGCATACCTATTTCTAAGGGAATTTGAAGAGGTATGTGTTCTAATTAAGATCCAATTTTTGATGATGGTTGTTTAGGTTTATCACTTTTGCATTGAAAGACCAAGCTAAGAAGTGGTTGTATGGGTTACCCACAAATTCCATAACCTCATGGGAACAGTCAGCTTGTCTTCCTTAAGAAGTTTTTCCCAACTCACAGACCAATAAACTTCAAGTGATATCCTTCATTTAGGCAAAAGCTTAGTGAGTCATTTTCCAAACTTATGGAGAGATTCAAGGATCTACTCCAAGAATGCCCTCACCATGGCCTAGACCTATGGCATTTATGTCAAATAATTTATGAGGGTATTGATTACCCAACTAAACAAATGATAGAGTCTATGTGCCCCGAGGGATTCACATCCTTCAGATGAAGGAAAGGCATGGAATTTTCTTACTTGACTTACCGACAAAACCCGGAGTGGGAATCAACCCAAGAGAGTGAAAGAACCATAGGAGGAAAAGGATATTTTGTGGATGGGATAGTAGCCAAGGAAGCCCATTTGGATAGCCTAATCAAGAGGATTGAGGCTATTGTTCCTAGAGAGTCATCATCACCAATTTGGGTTTAAAATTTGTGCTTGGGGCCAATCCCTCGACATGTCATAGAAGAATGCCCCAACACTGGGGCACTTCTAATGATAGTGTTAATGCCTTATACCGAATAATCCATATAGTAACACCTACAATCCAGATGGAGAAATCACCAAATTTCTCTTGGAATCTGGCAACCAAGCAGACCTTCCAATTTCTATAATCAAGGTCAACTCGACTCCAAAGGCCTCCTTTGCACAACAATCTTTTTCCCAAAATACTTTTCCTAGGTCAAATGTAGGGCCTCAAAGAAGTTTTCCTAGGGCCCCCCTCCTATCATCTTACCCAAAAAACCCCTCGGGTTTACTAACACCGAGAGGCAAGTAGAATTAGTGACTTGAAAAAAAATCCCTCCTCATGACAAGCCATCAAAATCTTACGAGAGAACTTACCCAAGTTGTCTCAATTATGCGTGAGAGGGAGAAGGAAACTTTACCCACCAACCAGAGCCTAACCCTAGGCATCATCACGTTAGTTCACAAGGACCAACTAATGCACCACGAATATAGTACAAGGTCGACCCAACAAGGGGCCCCCTAACCAATGTAATGTTGTTTATGCCCTTAGGAGTGGTAGAGAGTACCAACGAGTATTTCTAAATCTTCCTCATCTATTACTCATGTTAATCTCCCTTTACTTGAGGACACAAGTGTGCCTTTTTTTCCGGGTTCTCCCATGAACTTAAAGATTTTTCCAAAATAAAGATGATTTGGGTTTAGGAAACCAAAATGATTCTTCCGAAGGCAAACCCTAACATCCTTATGTTTATCCTATCCCATTTCCTAATCGCTTACACAAAAAGAAGACTGCCCATGGATAAAATTTTAGAAGTCTTCAAAAGGTAGAAGTGAACATCCTCTTTTGGGTGCCATATCCCGATCCCCCCTATGCAAAGGTATCGAAGATTTGTGTACTCACAAACGTATCACTAGGGGTCCAAAAGGCCTTTGGGTAACATTAGTTCCATAATTACTCAGCCCATAGCAACCCAAATATAAGGATCCGTGGAGCCCCCATATCTTGTGTCATAGGCAACACCTATATTGAGCATGCCTTACTTGACCTTGGCCAAGTGTGAATCTTTTACCTTACCATGTACAAGCAAAGGATTAGGGGAATTGAAAGCCACTTGAACTACTCTTCGCGGATGGGTCTTAAGATTCCTAAAGGGATGGTTGAGGATGTTTTACTAAAGGTGGGGGAATTTTTTTTCCCCTGTTGATTTCATTGTGTTAGATACTGCCCTTCTCAACCAAGGATGAGATCCCAATAATTTAGGAAGACCATTCTGGCTCCCAAAAGAATGCATTAATCAATTGCGGAATGGTTTCCAAGATTATTTTTTGGGAAACCCAAAACTGTTGAGTTTAACATGTTTAGGATTGGTAAGCAACCACTTTGGAAGAAGAGATCAATATGCTTGAGGTTTTTTGGTTTTTTTCCGATGATTTAGTTACCAACTTTGATATTGATTTTGATTCGAATTCCAAGAGTATATGGATGAGTTGGATGATGATAGTAAAAATTTTTTTTTGAAGTCTTGAGTCTTCACACACTTGTGGAGCCCTTAGGCCCCCTTTCCAATTTCATTCCCAAACCTTCCATAGTTGAGCCCCTAAGCTAGATCTTAAGGACCATCTAATTTGAGGTATGCTTTCCGGGGCCCCCTTTCTTTTTCTGTAATAATTTCTTCAAATTTGACTTCTACCCGGAAGAGGAGTTACTTAAAGTGTTAAAAGATAATAAGAAAGCCCTGGGTTTGGGACCATGGCTGATATCAAGGGTAAAAACCCTTCCATTGTGCAACACAATACATCTTATGGAGGATTCCAAACCATCCACAACCCCAAAGAAGAGCTAACCCGGATAATGGAAGCCATTAAGAAAGAGATCCTAAAGTGCTTGGATCATGGAATAATTTATCCTATTTCGAAAACCAATGGGGGTTTTCACGAGTG
This sequence comes from Macadamia tetraphylla, assembly GCA_022985045.1. Classification (NCBI taxonomy): domain Eukaryota; kingdom Viridiplantae; phylum Streptophyta; class Magnoliopsida; order Proteales; family Proteaceae; genus Macadamia; species Macadamia tetraphylla. The sequence continues at coordinate 8,194 of JAJSZK010000551.1, read as the reverse complement.
CCTAAGAAGTCCGTGACTGTAGTTCCTAATGCCAATAATGAGTTGATCCCACCCCTGTCCAAACAGATGGCGGGGGCATTGATTAAGAAGTTAAAAACCCGAAGGACCACTTCCCCTTGCCATTCATTGACCGATGTTAGAGAGGTTATGGACATAAATACTATTGTTTTCTTGATGGATATTCCCATAACCAAATCCCAATTGCTTTAGAGGCCCAAAGATAAGACTACTTTTACATGTCCATATGGAACATTTGTTTAGTTTTATCCCCTTTTGGGGCTTTGCAATGCCCCCCACGCTAAAACGATGCATGATGAGCATTTTTTCGACATGGTCAAAAATTTTAGAAGTATTTATGGATGACTTTTCAATTCAGGGGAAATTTCCCTATTCAATGTCTTCATCATTTTTCCCCTAGTTTTGAAAAGGTGCATATCTAAGAATTTGGTTTTGAATTGGGAGAAATGCCATTTTATGGTTAAACGGGTATTGTTTTAGGCCATGTAATATCCAAGGAGGGAATTAAGGTAGATAGAGCCAAAGTGGATTTAATTGATAATTTATCACCTCCTCAACAAAGGATGCCCCTTTTTCTAGGGCATGCAGTTCTTGAAGGTTTATTAAGAACTTTAGTCATTAGCTCGACCTCTCACCTCATTACTTGTCAAAGATCTTTTTTGAGTTTTCCAAAGAGTGCCTAGAATCCTTCAAGCAACTTAAGAAGGAGTTGACCAATGCACCCATTGTTAAACCCAAACCCTTTTGGGACCGAACCTTTAAACCCGATGTGTGATGCTTCAGATTTTGCCATAGGAGTAGTTTTAGGTCAAAGGATTAATAAGTTGCCCACGTCATTTACTATGCTAGTAGGCCCTTTAAAATGATGCAAATCAATTATACAACCACCGAAAAAAAATTTTTTAGCGTTGTGTTTGCATTAGAAAAGTTTGGTCTTACTTAGTTGGTTCACATGTGGTGGTGTATACCATCATTCTGCTTCGATACCTAGTTCGAAGAAGGATGCCAAAGCCCATCTCATTAGGTGGGTTTTACTTTTGCAAGAGTTTGATTTAGAAATTAGGATAAGAAAGGAGTTGAAAACCTAGTTGCACCATTTATCCCGATTTCCCCAAATTCCCTTTAGTTTATTCTCCACCCAAAGAGAACTTTCCAGATGAACAATTATTTGCAATGTCCAAAAGGGAAACCCTGGTTTGTGACATTGTCAACTTCTTAGTTTCAAGTGTGACTGATCACCGGGGCCACCCAAGATAAGTATATGTTTCATTCCCAAGTTAAACTTTTTTCCGGGGTGATCCTTATTTGTTTAAGATATGTCCGATCAAATTATCCGACGATGTGTTCTGATCATGAGCAACATTCTATTCTCTTTTTGTCATGATCATGCATGTGGTGGACACTTTGGACCTAAGAAGACCCCCCAAAGGTTCCCCAAAACGGATTTTATTCCAACTTTTTTAGAGATGCTTTTGATTTTGCAAGGCTTGCCCCGCCGCCTTTTTGATTCAAAAAAAGGAAATGATGCCTCTCAACCCCATTTTAGTAGTTGAGATCTTTGATGTTTGGGGCATCGATTTTATGGGACCATTCCTAATTCCTTTGGGAATTTGTATATATTTTTGGCCGTTGATTATGTTTCTAAATGGATAGAGGCCATACCTTAAAAAACTAATGACCACAAAGTGGTGGTTCGTTTTCAAAGAGAACTTTTTTCCCCACTTTGTGCACCACGCAATAATTAGTGATGGGGGTACTATTTTTGTAATCGGCCTTTTGAGGCCTTAATGAAAAGTAGGGGATCACCCATAAGTTATCTCCCCCTTTATCACCCCCAAACTAGTGGCCAAGTGGAGGTGTCTAATAGGCGATCAAACAAATCTTGAGAAAATCAATCCCAACAAGGATTGGTCCCTTAGGCTCATTGATGCCTTGGGGGCCCATCAGAGCATTCAAGACCGACCTTGGCCGCCCCCCTACCGCTTGGTGTATGGGAAAGCTTGTCATTTCCCGTTTGAGTTGGAGCATAAGGCCTTTGGGCTATTAAGAAGCTTAACTTTGATTTGTCCGATGGGAATTCACCGAGGCTCCAACTATCCGGGTTAGAGGAACTTAGGAATGATGCCTATGAAAGTTCTAGGACTTACAAGGAAAAAACCAAAGCTTTCCATGATAAGCACATTCTCTAAATCTTTTCAATTGGTCATAAGGTTTTATTGTACAACTCGATTGCATCTTTTCCCGGTAAGCTTAGATCCCGGGAGGGCCCCCTTATTGTCCATAATGTATACCCCCATGGGGGGAGATTTTGAATCCAAAAAGGGTAATTTCGGTTAATGGTCGCGTTTGAAACCGCTCTCGAGTTTCCTACTACTAGTGAAGAGGTCATGGATCTCCATAAACCCTTTTTTACACCGATGATTAATTTTAATCAGACCCCTTGCATTGTCTTTGCTTTTAATTTTTTCCATGCATTGAGGACATTGCATGACTTAAGTGTGGGGGGGGAAACCGTTTTTTGTTTTTTTTTTTCACTTTGTTTTGTTTGTTTTTCTTTAATTTTTGAGCCTAAGGATGAAGTCCTACTTTGGCTTTTGGCTAATGACCCACCATTCGGATGCTTGATGTATGAAAATAAAAGTTTTGATGAAGGTACCCATTTTGAACGAAAAAACCCTTTTAGAAGAAAGAAACAAGCATGTGTCTTGAGATGGGACTTTCTTTTAAAAAATAAAAACCCCTGTTTTATGGTGATGGACCATATGTAAGCCCGGGTTCCTTGTATTTTTGATTTGGAGTTGAGACATTCTTTTAATTTGGCATGGGTTGACAAATGCACAATTTTAAATGAAATGTGAAATGTGGTATAAAGAAGAATAAGAGTTGATTCCTTAGAACTAAAAGGCATTGCCTCGAAGCGGGTGTCTTGATCGAAATTCCTTGGAGGAAACTTTAAAAACTCTAGCATCACTATCTTTGGGGGGTTCCGTGTTTGCTTCACCATGTCATTCAAGCCAAAAGTTTTGGGAGTAGAATAGAGTTTATTATTCAAAAAAAAAAAAAAAAAAAAATGCAAATGTCATTATTGCTTAGTAACATGTTTGGTCAAAAACACTCCAACGCTTTTTCATTGGTTCCCTATTTCTTCACAAGTGGTTTTCCCTTAAGATAAGGATGTTTTGGAAGAGACGGAGTTCTAAATTAAGAAATATGCTAGTGCCTGGAATTGATAAAGGGTAATGTTTAAGTGGGGGTCCTTGTAAGAAAAATTTATCTTTGCTCGGATCGGTATGAGCCTTCCCTTTAGCCAAAGTTGGGATTTGTTTATTCTAAATTTTTGGGTGTATATTCATAAACACCCACGAGACACAACTCTCCACTAGGGGTGACCTAGGGTTTAAAGGCTTGTTGCACATGCAAAGTGCAACCGTGTTTCCCCACAAAGGAGTTATTTTTTGTTTTTATTTTTTTTTTGTTTTTGAGGACTAGCAAAGTCTAAGTGGGGGAATTTTGATGAACACATTTATGTGAAATCTAGGTAGAAAAACATGCATTTTACATATTTAGAATGGAGCTACCTTGGTTTTACTTTTTTTGGGTTTTTTATATTTTCAAGGCCTTAAGGATTATCGGGCACTATATCTTCAATTTTACACAAAAGAGGTCCTATTTCTTTTTAGGGTTTTGAAGAGGACAAATTATGATCAAGATGAACGTGTTCAATTAAAAGTACACATTCGCTTGGTCACCAGACAAATAATTTTTTTTCGCCGTAAAAAGAATAATAGATCGAATCAACCGAGATGCAATCACCTTACAATTGCCCCGAGGTACAAGGAATATTCTAAATGCCAACAAGGATCGATGGACCACATCCTTAATTGATTGAAGATTTTTTTTTGGTAAAAACCCTACCTAGTGTAGTTGGTGAGCTAGGGTTTACAAAATTCTGCTCACCAAGAGGTCTCAAGTTCAATCTCATGATTGTTTTTTAGAGAATTTTGTTGAATTTTTTTCCCACTCACTTAAAGCACTAAGGGCATGGAGGGATTTCCACATCAAATTAGAAGCAAGGAAAATCGGGGAAACAAGAAGAGAAGAAAAAAAAAGAAAGAAAAAAAGGAGAAATAGAGATTGTCCAAATCTTCTCTCTCTCCACATCATCACCAAAATATTATCCAAATCACACAAAGCAAGAAGAAAATCGCCCCTTGGGGGAGAAAAGAAGAGAAATAAATTAGAAAAAAAAAGGGAAAAAAAATAAGCAAAAAATTATAGGAAATTTATTTCTCTCTCTCTCCCCACCTTAGCACTTTTGGTCTCAAAAGATCTCACAATCAATTGTGGGTTTCTCTTTTTGGAAAGAGAAAATTGTTACCCTACATCCCCATTCCTATAAATACAACTCTGTAAGAGGAGGGGGACAATTCATTATTCTTCTAGTTTTTTTAGTTTCTTTCTTGCCCCCTCTTTAGTTTTAATTATTCTTTATCTTTTCTTCAATCACTTTTGTAATAGTTTTTTTTTTTTTTCAATTAATGCAACTTTTTTTTCTTTTCAGCCTTTTTTTGTTTATGATTTATGCAATTGAGTTGTAATTTTTAAGTTATAGTTCTAGGCTTAGATCTAGGTGACAAGATCACGAGCGGAACAATTTTTTTTTTGTTCAAGCATTGATTCAAGTAAGTAGGCTCCTTCAGAGTCTTCTCCCCTCTCATTCCCTCTTCACTACCTTTTCTTTCTTAATTTAGGATTTTATTTTAAAATTTACATTATTGCTACCCTTTTTCCCCCCAAGGGTTCATGGCTAGTGTATATGTTGGCTTTGCCCTCCAGCCATAGAACCATCAATTTATTGATTTTATTTTAATTATCCCCCTTTCCCTAAAGCCAAGTAGAAAAACCCCTTGTAAGAGTGACTTTCGGTCAAGTGGGGAAGCTCATATTATGATGCATCCCTGCAAGTAGAAAAACCCTTTGTGAGTCTCTCTCTAGCTTTACCCCCTTTTTCTTTATTTTTATTTCAGCATTTTTTTATTTATTTATTTATTTATTTTTTAATTTTGGGGGTTGTTTATTTTCGTTATTTAATTTTAATTATGGGGTTTGCTTTTTAAATTCTTAGATGACAATGGTTAGGACTTTTTTTAGATACATATGTTTAGGACAAGAATTAGAATTAGATCACATTCATTAATTGGTTTACTTTCATTATTAAAAGAAATAAAAAATAAAATGGTTTCCCCGTGTTCAACGTAGCTACACTAACCGACGCTATGGGTTTTATTTTAAATTTCAAACAAGGTGAGACCGACATTAGTTAAAAAACCCGACCCAATTTTTGTAAATAACCAAACTTAAAAATGGAGTCGACATTAGTGTAAATAACCCCGGGCCCCAAACTTCAAAAAATAATCGGGCTTGAAATGGAATTGGCAATGTTGTAAAGAACCATCTGATCCAATCTTTAGCTTAAATAATCGACTATGAGGTGAGACCGACATTAGTGTAAAACCATCGACCCAATCTTTGGCTTAAATAACCCTTTTTGAGGTGAGACCCATTAGTGTTTAACCCCAAAACTAATCTTCTGTAAACAACTGATTTTAAATGGAGCCCATAGGTTTAAAAAATTGTCGCCCAATCTTCAACGAAAAAATGACTTGAAATGGAATTGGCAATGGTGTAAAGAACCATCCAACCAATCTTCATTTAAATAACGGGCTTGAAAGGGTTTTCATTGGTGTAAATAACCCCGTGCCCAATCTTCAAAATAATTGGACTTGAAATCGAATTGGAAAGGTGTAAAGAACCATCCAATCAATCTTCGCTTAAGCAACCGACTTGAATGGAGGTGACATTTGTAAATAACGCCGATCCAATTTTAAAGGGAAATAATCGGGTTGGCCATGGTGTAAAGAACCATTGAAACCAATCTTCATGAGCTGATGCATTTGAGGATAAATACCTAAAAACCTTTAAATGTTCAACATTTTAATCATGAGATGTAATGATATTGCAATTAAATTTAAACAAACATCAACCTGATTGGTTAGACAAAGGATTAGTCATGCAAATCCTAACACTATGCTCACGTAAGAGTGTAAATGACCACCACTATAAAAAGGAGTGAGAAGTGTTTACATTGGACAATGACAAAGAAGGATTTTGCCAAAACAAATTTCACCATGAGAATGAAGCTAAAACAAGGGAGGTAACCCGTCAATGAATGTTGCCCCAGACTATGACATCTCTAGTTTGCTCGGCCTAAACTCAAATAAATCTGGCCTGAAAATGCATTACTTGCATGTATCTGCAACTTATGGCAATATAGTCTGATGTCTTCAATTATAATGGTTTTCGTTGCTTCACCAAATCTTTATCTCATGGTAAACATCCACAACATGTTGATCCTTCTTTTTCCCGTGAGTGCACCCTTTTGATGTTGCCCGCATTTTATGAGCGGGGTAATAGTAACTTCCTTAGTCGCTTCTCAAGACTTGAGGGTGGCTTCTAAAATACCTAAAACATCATGTCTGTGGCACAAGCTCTAAGAAACAAGTAGTAAGCCAATCAAACAACATGAAAAGGATGCACTAATGGTTCAACCAAGTGTAGAGTGGGGAGCTATTACATGGAATGACGGCTCACTAGAGAAATCACGCCAACTAAGGAGGCTTAGAAGAAAGGACTAAGTGGTGAAACTCTTAGGAACTGGCTCGAATAAGAGACGAGAAAGAGTTCGGTTCAAGCGTGCCATCTCCCGATGATAAAAGTAGCGACGATCAAATCGCCTTCAAAATAGGAAGCCAAGAAAGGACATTCATGTGAAGCCCAAACAAAACAAGGTAATATGGTGATTGAGGTGATGGACCGAGCTTGAAATTGACTTCTCAAGCGCCACGATCATAAGTAAATCAGAATCGTGTCGATAGTTCCCGCCGCAGATGATGTATTGGTTGTAAAGCCTTGATAATTAAGTTTCATCATAATCTGGGTGAGTTTGAAGTTATCGGAGAAAATATCACCACATTTAGCCTAGGAGGACTTGTCGGGTTATAATGGGGCTTAGGACTTGGTTCCAAATGAGGGTAAAGCTCAAATTTGCCCCTGTGGTCTAACTAGAATCTTGTAATTTTCGCTTTATTGCCTTCTTTCTTTTTCTTCAATTTTTGTGAGCAATTTTTCTCTTGCCCGCTTAGGTATTTGATTGCTTTTGGATTAGAGCTTTGCTCCTTCTTTTCCTCTTTTTTTTTTTTTTAAATCGCAATTTGCTTTTTCTTTTCTTCCTGGTTTTTTTTTTTTTTTTTTTTTTTTGAAGTTAGAGCTTGCTATCTTTTGTTATTGAATTTTGAAATGGAAAAGTGCTTTTCCCAACCTTGGCAATATTAGGCTCGTACAAAAATGTCTTCTAATCAAACCCCAGAGGCTAGTAGGATTAAGTATGTGAAGGGTACTTTGGTAATGGGGTATGGGTAGGCCATAATGGGCTTTCCAAAGGATAGGCTTAGGCCCAAAAAGGATAACTAGCGAATTTAAACTTCTCAGGATTTTTCCCAGACAACAAGCGGCCAAGGATGGCCTCCCTTAATAGGCTTAATGATGTGAAAACTCCCTTTAAGCTCCTTACTCGTTGGAAGGGGATCAAATGTGTGGAGAGCTCAAGACCTTTTATTACCAAGGCTCTGGCACCAAAATGAATGACAAATGACCGATGGGCTTTTTTTTTTCCTTTTTTTTTGTTGCTCTTCCTTTTTCTATATTTGATTTTTTCTTTGATTCCTTTTTGTTGATTTGAAGAAAATAGGCGATAGATCGCGCAAGATTCATCATCAAGAGATGGAAATGGGGAGAAGAATAAACAAAATACTCAAAATAAACTATTTCATTAAAACCAAACGATTACACCATGTGGAAACTTGATTGGATTGACACAACATCAAAATTAAAAGATAAAACTTCTCACACTAAACCGAAAGGGAAAAGCTAGAAATACCTAACAACATGACTCACTACCTATAATACCAAAGGATTTGAACCCAAACACGACCAACCCTCTTCGTCGCTATAATCATCTAACTTCTATACTAAAGAGCTTACTAACATCCATAAATCCTCCTTGATGCCCCATATACCAAAAGCTTAAGACTCCCCCAAACAACCAGCAAAAGAAGAT
>JAJSZK010000550.1:0-12527 GCA_022985045.1 Macadamia tetraphylla | reverse complement strand
AGGAGCCAAATCAAAAATAGAAAGACTTCCTTGATAATGATCTAGTCTGAATCTATGGCCATGGCTCATGTCATCGAATCCCTTGAATGTTTCCAAGCACCGTAGGGATGTCACCTCCTTCTTCAACTGCTTTTACCACCTCAATCGTAAGCATAAAGGCACCACACCCTAGAGTGCAAAGAACATAATGAGCTATCATGCAAAGTAAATAAGCATCCTGTGATCTTTGTTGATGGATTCCTCCCATTAGTAGATATTGGATGAAGATCTGGGCCACCTTCAGAATGTCGATCTTCACATACCTGAAAAATTGCTTCATTTCCTCTTCTTTCCATCCGAAGAAGTCCTGAATTTCCTCTGAATAATTTTTCTTCAAAGATGGTTTGAGCAAACTGCCTTTGGGTGGAGATAACATACAAACCCGGAATTCTTTGAGAGTTGGGCAAATCTCTACTAATCCAAATCGAAATACATGCAAAGTTGGCATCCAGTGTTGAGGCACTGTCAGAGCAATTGGTGATGTAGCTAACACATCCAATCAAGCCAAGAAATGACACATTCATGGATTCCAAAGAATCCCTGTCGACATATTTATGTCTAAGGTCCATTTCCTCAACGCCTCATCCAATGAGCCCATAAGTTTTCCTGAAACCAACACAAACAAATAGATATGATGATTTATCAAAACATTACTCATTAGCTAATGACTAAAACCAGCCTTTACTATCGTTGCATCAAGCTTTTTTTTTTACCGATCAAGGGTAGAGAATAAATCGGTCTTGATAAACCGGGTGTTGGGTGGCATTTTCTTTAGGAGATAGAATCGGATAAGGATAGATGGGCCATAGGTGAATGACAGATACCTAATGGCTTTACATGCCAAATGGCGATTCTTGGGGGATAGAATCCTGGATAAGAAGTGACAAACCAATGGGTGGATGATAGGTACCTAATGGCCTTTCATACCAAATGGCGATTCATGGGAGACACAAAATATGATGATCTTTTAAGATACTTTGATTATTAATCAAGGAACCAACTTACTGTCTTTAGATGGTTGAGACCACACTTGCACATGTCAAGTTGCCTATGTATCCCTCAAAAGGAATCAGGTCTGATGTAGTTCAGGCTATTCACCCTTTTAGACATAATATTTCTTGAGTTGATCCATGTTGACCAGTCCAAGTATTTCTTTGTTGTTGTGGTCTGAGTTTCATAACTTTTCCTGGTAGAATTTCTTTGACAATGAATGGGCCGCTCCAGTTGGGCCTAAATTTTCCTCTTGGGTATTGGGGCTCTTTGGTCCCGAAGAACAAGTTCACCCACCTCTATATGATAGAGCTTCAGCATTTTTGAAGGTCCGGCCATTCTCAATTGATATTTCTTCATATTATCCATGGCTTATGCGCCTTTCTCGAGAAAGTTGAGCTCATCATGTCCGCCTTTACCCACTCTCCTTCAAGTAGTCGACTATTAAGGAGCACCTTTAGGGATGGTATCAGATTTTCACGGTAGAACCGCCCAACCCTATACACCAAGAAAAAGGGTTGCCTGCCGAGGATCGATAGAAGTCCGATGCCCATAAGGCAGGGTAACTTGTCACCAATCCTTGTGTGTTTCGCCATTTTCAGAAGATGACTTTGACATTCTTGTTGGTTACTTCCAACGCTTCCCCATTGGTCTGTGGTTCGTAATGGTAGAGTGTTGTCTTCGACATCGAACTTTGTGTAGATTCTGCGGTCTTGCCCGTAAATGGGATCCCGATTTGATATCAATTTTGAGGTATTCCAGATCGGGAAATAATATTTTCTCGGATGAATTTGGCTACCTTAGCAAACGCCAAGACCACATAGGACTAAGCTTCTAGCCACTTGGTGAAATAATCAATGGCTACCAAGATGAACTCGTGATCATTAGATGCCTTTAGTTGATCTTCCCATTGATGTCGATGCCCCAAGTGGAGAATGGCCAAGGTGAATCGAAATAATGCAACTCATGGAGATATATATGATATTAGCAAATATCTTACACTTGTGGTATTTCTTGACAAAGTCCACATAATCGCCCATTGTTTTCCAAGAATATCCTAGCCCGAGGATCTTCTTAGATAACATCTTGGAATTCATGGGGTCCACAAAACCTTGATGAATTTTCTCCATGATGGTTGTAGCTTGTTCTTCATCCACACACATAACTATATTTCGTCAGAGGATCTCTTGTATAACGATCCTCTTGAAGAATAAACCGGGGGTATATCTTCTCGTAAACTTCTTTTCTCGTCGTTGTTTCAATCGGATACTTCATTTCTTTGATGAAATCCACTATGTGAGCGAACCAAGACTCCACCATCCACCGTGAGAGAATTCACTAAATTCTAATAAATGGGCTTGCTTCTTTGTTCTACCAAAATAGTCGGACCCTAGCCATAGGGTTGCATTCTACCATGGAAACCAAGGTTGTAAGGGCATCAAGAACCTGTTGTTATCTCTTTGGAAGTATTCAAACGAGATCTTCTCAAAGAGTTCAATTACCTCTTCCAGATGTTCTTGATATGGCTTCAACTTTTCATCTTTAGTTTTCCACATTCCCTGGATTTGACAAATGACAATGGATGAATCTCAATACACCTTGATCCTTTTAACCCCAATGGTCGTGGCCTTTTCTAGTCCCAAAGCATAAGCTTCATACTCAAAGAATGTTGTTGGTACAGGAAAATTGAAGAGGAATGATGAAAGCAAATAAAGGCCGCCGGAGGACGAGCAATATTCTCACACCACACCCCTTTGATTAGCCCGCCCATCAAAGAATAACTGCATTCATTAGCTATGTCTTCCTCCTCTATTCGATGATTCCTTCATTGGGAAAGGCATCATCCAAGTATCTTCCATCTTTGTGGGATGGGCAGCCAAATGATCGGCTATGGCCTCGCCTTTGATAGATTTCGAGTAACATAGGTGATGTCAAACTCGACAACAAAAGCAACCAACGGGCCATCCTTCTAGTTAAGGTTAGTTTCTCAAGAGATATTTGATGGGATCTATCCTTGAGATCAAGTGCACCGATAAGAAACCATGTAGTGTCATAACCTTTTCGTTGCCCAAATCAGCAAACAAGTTCTTTCCAGATGTGTATCACATCTCATACTCTAGAAACTTCTTATTGAGATAATATATAGCATGCTCGCCTTCTTTTGTCTCCTCCTGTGCTAGCAAAGAAACCATGGAGTATTCTCCTACAGACAGATATAACAGAAACGGCTCTCCTTCCACCGTCGGTGTCAATACTGGTGGGTTCATGAGGTATCCCTTGATTTTGTCAAAAGCTTGTTGGCATTGGTCATTCCATTCTATGGGTTGATCCTTCTTCAGCAGCTTAAAAATTGGTTTATAGATTGTAATCCACTGAGCTATGAACTTGCTAATATACTGGATGTGACCCAAAAATCCTCATATTTTCTTCTCTATACTAGATGGGGGCATTTCCTGAATTGCCTTGATTTTGATAGGGTCGACTTCAATGCCTCTTTCACTTACTAAGAAACCTAACAACTTTCCAACTGTTGCCCCAAATACACACTTCTGAAGGTTCAACTTCAGCTAATACTTCTTGATTCTTTCAAAGAAATGCCTTAGTGCAGGAATATGCCCCTACCAATCTTTTGACTTTACTATCATGTCGTCCACATAGACTTCCACATCTTTGTTCATCATATCATGCAATATGGCAGAGCTGCTCCGATAAGTTGCTCGCATTTTTAGCCTAAAAGGCATCACCTTGTAACAATAGGTTCCCATTGAGTGGTGAAGGCTGTCTTCACGATCTTTTCGGTGCATGCTTATTTGATTATATCCCAAGAATCCATCCATGAATGATAACAAAGCATGCCCTGCCATGTTGTCCACCAATACATCAATGTGAGGTAATGGGAAATCATCTTTAGGGCTTATTTTGTTAAGATCTTGAAAGTCCACGCACATTCATACCTTGCCATCTTCCTTTGGTACGAGCACGATGATGGCCAACCATTGGGGTACTTCACCACTTGTAGAAACCTTACATTCCACTATTTTACAACTTCTTCTCTGATCTTTTCACTCCATTCTGGCCGCATTCTTTAGAGCTTCTGCTTTATCGGTTTTGCTCCAGAATAAGTTGGCAATCGATGTTGCACAATGTTGGGGTCGATACCAAGCATATCCTCGTAAGGCCAAGTGAAGACCTCGGTGAATTCCTTCAGAAGATTACTCATCCATTTTGCTTCTTCGTCATCAAGAGTAGTGCCAATTTTACCTCTCAAGGCATTAGTCGGTTCCTTAGATTAATAACCCAGTATCCTCACGGATGGGTTGGGCTTTCTTGGTTTGCATTGTTTTGTTAATTCTTTGCATTTATTAAGATCATCATAAAAAAATGAGGCAAGTCATACTGAAATCAGAAATTTCATTCATGAGAGAAGGAGTAATAGACTGACATACAAGGACTCTAGACTCTCCTCAAGAGGAGGATGACACAAAATCATAAACAACCTGACTACTCAGACTTGATAACTGCTTGATGCTTTTACCAACGGTATTCAGTCGGTTGATCAATCGCATGAGCAAACTTGAAGTTTTCTCCAATGCTTGTCCTTAAAGAGTGGTTCAAAGGCTTGATGGATGAGGAGGTGTAAGGGTCTATTCCTTCCGAGAAAGTTATCGATACTTTTCCCTCACACCCTGCTTCAAAAAACCCAAAGGTTGACCGGGTTAACACCAGCTTAACCCAAACTCGCCAGATCATCGATACTATATTCCACCACAAAGATACACACAACTAATATAAGCTCATCGATCAGCGGAAGACTAAGTTTTACTCGTGAATAATCCCATAATACTTGATACCCAATTGTGATATAATAATTATATACATGTGGGCCCAAGGCATGATATTTACACAATAAAAGTACAATTCATATATCAAGTATGTAAAGGAAATCATCAAAATAATCAAAGTACACACTGCTCAAGCAACAAAGGCTAGAGCTCACTGGCATCAAGGGTTGAGCCCAACTCGCATCACATAGTAGAGCTCACGCCTGAAGTGGAGCTCAGACGGCCTCGAATCATGGGGTCCCGAAGACAACTCTCACACGAGCAATCGGTGCCGTGTTTAACTCCTCAGGGTCCACCACCTCTTTGGGAAACTCGACTGGGACCCACCCTGCTCCTCGATGTATGACCAGAAATCATCAAAAAGGGGGTACCTGTGGATGAGCTCACTAGCTCAAGAGTGGTAAGATGGACCACAAAGAGTCCACACATCAAAACACAATCATATGCACTACATGCCATGCTATACATTTTAAATCACATCCACCTAAGCAACATTATTAAGTCTTCGCTTTAGTGCTACTACAACCACAAAGGGGCAGATACCTGGTACGAGCGTGAACTCCATCCCGCTGACACGCCCATAGGGTGTTTGAGAAGGCCCACCATGAGTACTGGAAAAGTAAAGACAATGCCATCCACCGCTCTCAACAGAAATGTAAATGACTGAAATTAAAGGTGCCGACTCCCAAAAAATTTAAAAGCAAGACGATGGCTCTTGAATGTACCACGGGTTTCCGATCGTCTAATGACCCACGCTTATGTCTAACCGCCACCGTGACCCGACGATCGCGACACACTGCTTCCCCAAATGATAACCCAACACTCAACCCTGTTGGAAAGGGTCGAGTAACGGATGGTGAAAATCCTAATACCGCATGCTCCTATATGACAATAGTACGATTGCATAGTGCCACCGCATCCCATACCACGGGCCACCAATGTACTCGTTTTCAAGCCGACTACGGCATCTAGTCTATCAATGCATCATGCACCATAATGTCCACATTCAACATATAAACATCTCATTCAATTGGCATTTAGAAAGTAAACATAGCACACATGCATAACAATGTGAGGAATGACTAATCTACATAGCATATTCATGATGGCATGACTAGACTAGATATAATTAAATGAATGCCAAACAATGCCTTGAACAAGGCCAAACGTCCTCTCCCCACTTACTCAAAAGGGCATAAGGATTCCTGCTGCACGGGTGAGATCCCAGTAAATGGGTAGGATTTGGTGAACCTAACATAATTGAACGGGTTAGTACTTCACCATTTGGAATCAAAATTAACGAGATTCAATGAAAAATCATGTTTAGAATGTTAAAGAAGGTCGCACGTCCGATTTGGGTCCAATCGACGAAGAATCACCTTCGAGGCCACACAGTGGGTCGACAGTGGGCTATCTGCCCACCGTAGGGCTCACCTGGTTTCCCTCTCGCCGATTGGGCCAGGGCTCTGCTAGGACCGGCGGGGAGGTGGCCCACCGTTAGCCCGCCAGCTTGGGCCACCCGACAGTTCAAGGCCCTCGCCTCTCGTGGGTGCCCATAGGCGGTAGGGGCCCACCTTCCACCCACCGGCCTTGGCGTAAAAAACCGCTTCTTCCCAACTTCCTCCATTCTTTTGGGGGTTCAAAAGGGGCTTTTCCCAACCCATTCTTCACACCTTCAAGGTCTTATAGGATGGTTCTAACCTAGATCTAGGTTAGATTCAAGGATGGGAAACCATCTTACCTTCTTTGCTCAAGAACAACTTCAAACCCTCTAAATCACTTCAAACTCACAATGCTTCTTCCACCTTGTCAATACCTCTTCAAATCCTTCAAGATCAACACATAAATCATCCATTAAACCTTAGATTCATCATTTTAAAGGGGTTTATAAGATCTCAAGACACCCTACTCAATCAAGGGTTTAAGCTTGGGTATGGTGAATGTTTAAGGAACCCACTTTGCTTACCTCCAAATGTAGATCTAGAGTTGAAGATCACTCTTCCGACACCGAATGGAAAGATCAAGCTTCCCCCTGAAATCCTTCTCTTCCTCTTCCTTCTTCCTTCTTCTTCCCTTTCTTTTCTCTCCTCTTTACTATCCTCACCAACGACGGGTGTCATAAATGAAAAGAAAGAAAAATCCTAAATGCTATATATATACTTCCTAAATAACTGAATAGTGCACATGGATGGGTCACTCAGGTGGGTGGGTGCGCCCACTTGTCCGCCCACCTGAGGGCCAAAACTTGGGATTTTGATAGAGTTCGGGCCTCGACGTGAACCCCACCCCTGGCATACGATGTAGTATACGTATATACCTTAATATACGGCTACAATACCCGCTTTATCCGTACATGGCCTTATGGTAGGTGCACGAACGCTTGGGCACTCGCCTCCCCCGAAACCGCTCGTACTTATTGGGCTAGCGGTGTTTAAGGTCCCCCTTGCCATCATAGCCCATAAGGAACCCGCCTAACTCCCTCTCGTTCGGGTTCCCCGATGGTTTAACCGGTCAACCGCTTAATCGACCGACTTAAGAAGTAGGGTATTACATCTTCAATGGCTTAATGGTCCTTCCGGATAGTTGCCCCTTTCTTCATGAATGACAACTGGTCAATCTCATGCTCCTAAGCCAAACTTTTCGAGAGGTGAAGATTGGTGAAGACCGCTAATCCCTTTCTATGAAGTCTATCTTTTCATTCTATTGAGGGATGCCATCTTGGTGCCTCGCCACATCTTTGACCACCTTCATGAGACTTCCCGCTGTAATTGGTTCGCAAAGACATACTGACCATCATTCTCTATGCTCTCTTTGCTTTGTGTATACACTTCTTCCTATAAAAGGGTGAGGCTTAAGCTCATGTAGATCTCTGGTTCTTGGCTCTCATAGAGGGAGAAAATGAAGCCTTTCAAATCAATGGGAAGGCAGACTCGTGAGCCTTATCTTTTCTCCCATTCTCTTCAGAGAACTCGAGGACTTGGTGCCTCCTTTGATTGGATCAATGTTGTAGGATCACCAGAGGAAGACCCACCTCAATCGTGTAATTTCTACTATCCTAGTGATGCAAATGTCTTGCTCACTTTTATTGACTAACATATTCTATTGTTCCACTTCATGAGTCACCCAATGAACTCGCTTGAAAAACCTTCAAATCGGGTTGCATCTTTGCTACGATTTCATCAAACCATGGCTCCACATTTCCACAAAAGGGGAAATCCTTTCCTTCTTTTACAAAATACCCATTGAATGTAAGGTAGTAAGAGACTGAGATCTTCTTAGTCATCCTCAGCACTTTCTGCCCCTTGGTGGTCGGAGGAGTGTACCTAAGACCATTCTTTCCTTTGTTCACCGCCAAACTAGGCTGCTTTGGAACTCCTTGATGATATTTCCCCAGTCCCATGCTAGGAAATTATTACATATTCTTCATCATCTGATTCACTGGCAGGCTCCAGATTGTTTCATAGTTAGCTGAGACTTCCTCCTTTGGCCCTTCTTTGGAAATAGCTGCACAAGTTGTATCTAATTCAAAACCACTTAGTTGGACCTCTTGGTCTTGCTCTTCCCCATCTTCAATGTTGGCTAAAGTGTTAACCACTTCGGGATCTCTGGCTACTGTGACCACCTTTCCTTCATGAATGAACTTTATTTTTTGATGGAGACTAGAGGACACCGCCTTCGAGGGATGCAACCAAGGCCTTCCCAAGAGCATGTTAAAGGCTTCCAATATATCAATGACTTGAAAATCAATATCAAACTTCACCGGGCCAATCTTTATGGCAAGGGTAATGATGCCAAGGATCTTCCTCTTAGTATTGTCATATGTCCATATGGTTTAGGTGGTCGGCCTCATTTCTTCCAAGTTGATGCCAATACTCTTTGTCGACCTCAATGGTAGCACATTCAAAGCGGACCCGTTGTCAACAAGAACCTAGGGAATCACTTTGTCAAGGCATTCTACTGTGATGTGGAGGGCTCGATTGTGCTAGGCTCCTTTGGGAAGCTTTGATTCTAAAATAATCAAGGATTATACCACATATATTACCCCTACTATATGTGCCAGATGCGCTGAATTTATCTCGATCGGCACTTACACATTAGTGAGAGATTTCAAGACTGCTCTCATGTGTGGGGATGCCATCAACAATCCCCAAATTGAGATGTTTGCTTGGGACTTCTTGAGTTGAGCCAAGACTAGGTTCTTGGTTCTTCTTCAAGCCGCTAGTTTCACCTCATTAGCCCTTGGCTGTTCTCATCGCAGAGCCTTGCCCTTGTAGTCTTTCCCACTTCTAGTTTCCATCACGTCGATAGGTTTCTTTATAATAATCTCCGTGGGATAGCAGTTTCATCATCATTGTTTGTTAGGTGATTATCCCTACCATAGAATCATCTTCTTCTCCTTCACCGCTTGGGGTGGAAGTCGAGGTCCTCCATGAAAATCCAACCTGCTCGTAGCTTCTTGATCGTATTAGAAAGTCGTTGGAATGCAACGCTCATCGCCTCTGTGAAAGTGTCATCCGCCCTATTTCTTCCAGATCATCCAATCGCTCACGTAGTAACGATCATCAGCAGTTACTTCACCCAAAGATGTTGTCAATTTCTTCCACCCTCTCCCGCATTCTCAATGTGTTGGAGTATACTGCAAACTTTTCTCCATCTCTAATGGGGATTCGGGTTCATCTAGATAAACTTGCATTGGCCTTCTAGATCCTTCATCACTTCTCTCAATCTGACGAGAATCGCTCCTCCCATATAAAGGGAAGGGTAAATGCCACCTATTGGTTCAGCTATTAAATCATCACCACCAATAGCATAGATCGAGAAACATGTCCGATGTTTTAGTGAATAGTATTCACTCATCATCATAATCATCGCATCTGCACCCTAGGTAGTTATCTCCATCCTTCTCATCTTTATTCGTATCCTCATCGCTGTCATCATCATCTTCTTCTTCATTGATTTCTCCTCACTTGGTTCTTCATTAGATTCTTCTAGACCATCAAATTCTTTGGCATCCAAATGCTCGTAGTACCTGATATATGGACCGAAAAGATTTCCATAGGGTTGGCCTTACATCAATGGCTCAAGTTGGACCAGTCCCCACTCATCGTCTCCTCGTGTCACTCCCTATGTGGATTAGGAGATGTGTTCCTTAACCTGTTCCCTATGGCCAATGTGGTTACTGCTTAAGAAGATCATTGTAACCTCTTCGTTACCTCTAGATGGTCCTCTAAAGATATAACAGCTGAATTAGAGAAGTGGATCACTTTCTTGGTCTTCCCTTTATGAATTCAACGACCTCGTTGATGAGGTCATTTTAGGGAATCCGATAGAGCAAGCATATCCTTCCAATCGCATCCATCCTGTCCATCCTTCCTTGGGTTATACATCGAACCTTGAGAATGGGATTGGTATGAGGGTGATGAAGGATATGAAGTGATGGTATGAAGATGAAGTGATAGGGGAGGTAGGATATGAAGTTTGGGGGGTGATAGGATGAAGAAGTTCCTCCACTTTGATGGTGGGGGAAAGGTTGATGATATGGCGTAGACCGATAACACGGTGAAGGTGGAAGGTACGGGGGTTGGTAATGTGGCATCAGACCCTTCATTGATGAGGAAGGATAAACATGGGTGTCTAATTTTTTATTCTTCTTCTAGTGATTCTCCTCTTCTGGGAGTCCTTATGATTCTAGCCCTTAACTCATGATTTTTCTATAAGCTCGGCATTCTATATGACTCTTTCAAGGTACAATGAGTTGAGGATCACTCTTTATAGTTTCTTCATCCGATTGTTCACATGATCGTGGAATGGATGGGTATTGACATTGGGAGGCTGCTTGACCTTGACCTCAATGGTTCCATTGTCTACCAAGTCTTGAATTGCATGCTTTAAACCCAAAAATCTTTTAATATTGTGCCCCTTCTGAGTGTGTTAGGCACAATACTCATGATCCCTATGCCAAGCTAGAGGAGGGTTGTTGATCACTCTAGCCACCGCCCCTAGCAACTCTTTCTTCTTTAACTTCTCATATATGGCCATTACGGGCATTCCCAAATTAGAAAACTGCCTTCTTGGGAGAGGGGCCTTTAAGTGCTTGCATTTGCTTGTATTATGAAGGGTTGAAGGATGTGTGAGATTGACTGCTAAACTGCACTCACCTATATTAGTTTTTGGACCCTTTCCCTGTCGACTCGGGTGTTCTTGTTGCATCTTGGGAGGACCCCCATACTAGGCCTCTCTCAAAATTCTATTCTCCACACGTGTTTCGTGGCTATTAAGGCATCAAAAGTTTACAAATGTGATAATAAAGAACATCATAATAGGGCTTTGATAGGTTTTCTATCAACGCTCCACTTGCTCTACTTCGAAGGCCGATCTGCCATCTTGGCGGTCTTATCTCTAAACCTCATCAAGAAGGCAAGAACCCTTCTCTAGGTTGTCGCCTCAAAGTCTCAAGTTCTCGCCGCTCACATCCATTTCAAAGGTTGTATGAGTATCGCTTGAAGGCTTTCACCACCATTGCCTAATTTTGAGTTTGGCATGACTCAATCTGTGAGCAACCTTAGTGCTAGCCCGAGAGGATTAGCATGAAGGCTTGCCCATCCGTTACTCGCTAGTTGCCACGACTTGGCAATGCCAGAAAGACTTTGAGGTGAGCCTTGGGGTCTCCTCGACCCATCAAATCTGTCACCGCCATTTGAATTTTTTAAAATTCTTTCCCGTAAAAGAAACTTATTTCCTCTAAATCTACTACTTCCTTTCCGAGCTTTTTCCTTCAATCATATTCTAACTTCTAACTGCTTTCTAAGTTTCTTTCTTTCTCTGCTCTGGAGGCTCAACGTGGATGTGTGTTACAAATTCCTCTTCTTCATCTTCATTCACCACCCCGGAGGAGGAACCTTGGAATAGGCCCTCATGACCATTTGATTGGTAGGTGAAGATCATCTCCGCCATTTGGCCTAACTTGCTCCGGCTTCTCCTAAGTCAACTCGTGAAGAGTTCCCATGATAACTCAGAGCTCCATTCTCGCTCCACATCTCCGTAGTCGATCGCTCCACCTCGGACTGGCCTGGAGGATTGTGAAGTGCATGCAATATTTGAGCTATCCTCTTTAACTTCAGCCATTTCTATTTGTAAGGTCTCTCGAGATGGACCCAGCCTATTCGGTGATTCAGAGTCATGTGGATCCATACTAATTGTGCTATAATCACCAGAGAGAGATGCCTTGAGGAGACGATAGAGGTGACACTGGACTTGGGCGAGTCAACCGATTACCCTGACGCGTCAAAAAGGACCGCAGAGAATACTTGAGGTTTGGAATTGTGCCTAAATCAAAAGTGGCTTATTTTAGTATTCTTGAATTCCCAACCCCTTTTTCACACATTCACTAGATTAACCACCAACGATCCATCCAAAGTTAGTCTGCTTAATGATAAGGGGTGGATAGGGTTCGATGCCCCTATGTCATAAGTGAGAGATTCACACAAATGGCTTATTGAGAATATTCCATAAGACATTCCATGTAATAAAGTCATGCTTTCCTTACTCTTTTCCCACTAGGTGTCCTTCCTCCCGATTTTTCTCAGACTTCGGACTTGACTTGACTACGACGGGATTGCCCCAGTCACGGGTATAGACTTTTTTTAAGGAGGAGGG
>JAJSZK010000055.1:25000-26758 GCA_022985045.1 Macadamia tetraphylla | reverse complement strand
CTTAGTGCTAGTGGGAGTACTAAGTGTCGGCAGGGTTGCTTAGAAAGGTCTAAGGTCGTGACAAACCGCTGCCATACCCCCACAGCTACACATGTGTCCGTAGGTCGCACATAGCTTCAGAGAGGCATGGCATTTGAAAACAAGGAAATGGCCAATGCGTCCCGATGTTCAAATTTCTTCGCACACCGCTGCTCGCCACCCGGCTATGGTCGCAAGGGTTCTCGCTTGTGCGCGTGCCCCAAGCTATCGCCAGATCGCGCCGACCGCATGGCATGTCCGAGATAGGCTTGGCATGTGAAAATCACCATCAAGGCACGTTGGTTCCGATGATTGCCTTCGATGTGCGTGGCTCGCCATGGAGTGCTCACTGGTGTGCATGGCTCTGCATACTATCGCCACATATGCCGTAGCCACACAAGATTTCCAAGAGTTGCATGGCATGTGAAGGACAGCAACATGGCATGAGGGTCGGATGATTAGCCCTTGTTTTGCACCTTGGCCGGCCAATGCGTGCTGGTGGGTTTGCATGGCTGCCTGCACACTGTAGTTACACCCTCATTGCAGCCTATTGCAACTTTTGCTAGTTTTGTACAGCATGCCCAAGGGAGTCATGGCATGTGAAAAACGTGCAAATGAAGCATTGGCCCCGTTGATTAATCCCATCTAGGCACTGTGGTAGTTTGACGTGCTTTGCTTCCTTCCATGTGTAGTTGTGCTAGTGCCACTGTTTACGAGCGTGGTCGAAGTCACACATTTGCACCCTTCTTTGCTCTATGGCTTGTTGTCATATGTAGGTCATGGTGCAAGGGGTGGGTATTGTCTACATCCGACGGAATCATTGGTCAAGTCAATTTGCACAATAAATATTTGGTTGGTCCTCCCCCATCCCATTGTTTTTTGTTTTTTAAATTGCACCGTCCATGGGTTTGTTGCTTGCAAGGGTTTTTTCATGGTCGGTTTTGTGGCCTATGCTATTTGGAGAAGTGCATTTCTAAGTCGTGCCTAGGTGTGGAGGTGCTTGCATGCATTTTTGTGTCCAAAGGTTATAAGATGACATTAACGTGGGTCTCGGAGAACATAGGTTGCAAGCTTGCGTGGAGGTAGATCATGAGTCTCACCCCCTCCTTGCTTTTTAAAAAATCTCTTCTTTGATATGCACATATGCAAGACACAGATTTCCAAGAGTTGCATGGCATGTGAAGGACAGCAACATGGCATGAGGGTCAGGATGATTAGCCTTGATTTGCACCTGGCCGCAAGGTCGGTGGTTTGATGGTGCGCAACGTAGTTACACTGCATGCCTATTGCAACTTGTAGTTTTGTACAGATGCCCAAACATGGCATGTAAACTGCAAATGAAGCATTGGCCTCTGATTAATCCCATCTAGGCACGTGGTAGTTTGACGGCTTTCTTCCTTCCATGTAGTTGTGCTAGTGCCACTGCTAAGCGTGGTCAAGTCACACATTTGCACCTTCTTGCTCTATGGCTTGTTGTCATATGTAGGTCATGGTGCAAGGGTGGGTGTTATCTACATTTGACGAATCATTGGTCAAGTCAATGTGCAAGAAATATTGGGTTGGTCCCTCCCCCCATCCCATTGTTTTGTTTTTTAAATTGCACTATCGTGGGTTTGTTGCTTGCAAGGGTTTTTTCATGGTCGGTTTTGTGGCCTATGCTATTTGGAGAAGTGCATTTCTAAGTCGGCCTAGGTGTGGAGGTGCTTGCATGCTTTTGCCAAGTGTTGTAATACAACAATG
>JAJSZK010000055.1:0-20000 GCA_022985045.1 Macadamia tetraphylla | reverse complement strand
TCCAACTCTAGCGGTGACATTCTATATGGTGCCATTGCTAGTGGCTTGGCGCCTGCTCCAACTCAATGGCATGATCCACCTCCTCCTAGGTGGAAGCTCTTGGGCAACCTGCTTGGCATCACATCCTTGAACTCTTCGAGGACCTTCTCGATTGGCTTGGGTAGCACCTTAGTTGGACCATCTTCCTTAGGCTCTAAGAGTGCTGCCAAGTATGTTGTCTCCCCCTTCTTAACTCCTTTCTCGAGCTGTATAGCCGAAAGAAGTTTTGTGTCCTTGGTCCCTTGTATAGTTGGGACCATGCATGGAGCTCCTTCCTCCATAATGCAAACGTGCTGATAAATGGCATGGGTATGGCCTTAACCTTCGAAGAAATCCATGCCAAGCACCACTTGAAAATCATCCATGGGCACTATCGACAAGTCAACTGTGCCCTTCCATGTCCCGATGTTTAACTCGACCCCTCGAGCAACACCATGTATGGGACGGCTTGGGAGTTGACGGCCTTAAGCCATCCTCCTCCTTGATCCCTTTAAGTCCAAGTCTCTTGCCTCTTCTATTGAGACGGTTGTGTAAGCACCTGTGTTCATCATGGCACGAGTGGGCTTACCTTGACATGCACCTCCACGCACATTAGCCCTTTTTCGAGGTTGTGGCCTTGATCTCTGCCTTAGCCTTGATGGCACTTAGTTGTTGTAGGGACCCCATATGCACCTCATCGCTTCTTTCTCCTCGAGTAGGGCATTGAGAGCCTTTCTCTTGGGCAATCCCTAGCCCAATGGGGACCATCACACAAGAAACACTTATCCTTGGGCGTGAACTTGTCCCTTTGTCTTGCTTGGGCCTACCTCCTTGTTTGAAGATGGTTTACTGCTACCTTCCTTGGGAGGGTATGTCTTAGGCCCCTTCTCTCCCCCACCTTTCCCATTAGTACCCTTCTTGGCCTTAGAATTGTCATCTCTCCTAAACTCCACTAATGACTCTGCCGCTGTGATGGCTGAGGCAAGGTCCTGCACACCTCGGCGTTGTAGTTCTTGCGCAGCCCAGCCTTGGAGGCCATCCATGAAGTTGAATAGGAGTTCCTCCTCGGTCATACCCGGGACTTCGAGCATTAGGGTAGAGAATTCCTTCACATAGTCCCTAATAGAACCTGTGTGTTTAAGCCTTTTAGGCTCTTCCTAGCCAAGAAGGTGGCATTCTCGGATAGAAGTGTTTCTTTAACTCAGTTTTGAAATCATCCCAAGTGTCTATGGTGCACGATACTCTCTATATCGGCATGCTTTCTACGCCACCATAGAGTTGCATCATCGTGAGGTAGAGAGTAGGGGTCCGCACTTTGATGCCTCATCATTAAGTGCCATTGCCTCAAGTCCCTCTCCATGTGCCATAAAAGTTGTCGATTTCCCATCATCTCTTCCTGTGGAATGGCTTGGGCTTTGGCACCTCCATCCTAGGCACTTCTCGTGAGGTAGTAGCCCCCGCCACGCCTCTTACACAAAGCCCAATCCTCACGACCTCAAGAACACAAGCTTCTATCTTGGCCAACGCCCCGCGATTTGATCCTTGAAGGTGGAAATGTCCTCCCACACATGAGCCTTAAAGGATGCAAACCTCCTTTGGTCATATGCCATGGTGTTGAGAGTACTCAATAGGGACTCCTTGAGCTCTCCTTCGAGCTCCTCCCCACTTTGCTCTACAACATCGAGGCCCCTTCACCTCGCCCATTGCTAGCTCCACCCGAGCTAAGCGAGACTCCATAGCACAACCAACATCTACGGACTTGTCTTTGCTCCTCTTTGCTTCCAAGGTTGGGGTTTCCTCCTTCCACGGTTCTGCTCACATGTTGCAACGCTGTACCTCGAAAGGTTAGACATAATGCTTATCCCACAAGCTTGGCTCCTCGAATCAAGCTCGATACCACAACCGTCCACGGCCTTAGACCTTTCTAAGCAACCCACGGCACTTAGCACTCCCACTAGCACTAAGTCAGCCTAACCACCTCCTTAAGGGATTTGGGAAGAGAAGAAGTGAACACAAGAGTGAGTTTGGGAAGAATGAACTTGTATTGCACTAAAGAACTCTTGAGTACAAGGCTTGAGAACTCACTTACTTGGTGCCTTGGCTAAATGAGGGCACCTCTATTTATAGGCACTCTAGTTACAATGAATGGCTAAGATATGTACATGTGTCTTACATCCAACGTTGGGGGGAAACTAGAAGCTTCCCACCTCCTTAGTGGAGAACTCTAGAAACCTCCTACATAATATTTCCTTATAAAATATCTAGAGTTCCACACTTTGGTAGAAATCTCTAGAATTGGCCTTACTAAGCCATTGGGCTTGGCTTGTGGGCCTTCAAGGTGTCCGTGACACTACGCCTGGATACATTAGCATGGGATAACATCATAGGATTTCAGTCCTATTGCTTGGCCTTCGGATCGGAGTAATGATTAACAGGACAATGGGGCATTCAGATTTCATAGTCGAGGTGAAATTCTTGGATTTATGAAAGACGAACCATCGCAAAGCATTTGCCAAGGATGTTTTCATTAATCAAGAACGAAAGTTGGGGCTCAAGACGATCGATACCCCCTAGTCTCAACCATAAACGATGCCACTGTGGATCGCGGATGTTGCTTTCAGACTCGCCGCACCTTATGAGAAATCAAAGTTTTGGGTTCCGGGGAGTATGGTCGCAAGGCTGAAACTTAAAGGAATTGACGAAGGGCACCATCAGAGTGGAGCTCGGCTTAATTTGACTCAACACGGGAAACTTACCAAGTCCGAATAGTAAGGATTGACGATCGAGAGCTCTTTCTTGATTCTATGGGTGGTGGTGCATGGCCGTTTTAGTTGGTGGAGCGATTTGTCCGTTAATTCGCTAATCTAACGAGACCTCACCGCTAACTAGCTATGTGGAGGTGACCTCCACGGCCAGCTTCTTAGAAGGACTATGGCCGTTTAGGCCACGGAAGTTTGAGGCAATAACAGGTCTGTGATGCCCTTAGATGTTCTGGGCCGCACGCACGCTACACTGATGTATTCAACGAGTCTATAGCCTTGGCCGACGGGCCCGGGTAATCTTCGAAAATTTCATCGTGATGGGGATAGATCATTGCAATTGTTGGTCTTCAACGAGGAATTCCTAGTAAGCGCGAGTCATCAGCTCGCGTTGACTACGTCCCTGCCCTTTGTACACACCGCCGCGCTCCTACCGATTGAATGGTCCGTGAAGTGTTCGATCGCGGGACGGGTGGTTCCTACCGCGACGCGCGAGAAGTCCACTCGAACCTTATCATTTAGAGGAAGGAGAAGTCATAAAAGGTTTCCGTAGGTGAACTCGCGAAGGATCATTGTCGATACCGCCCAATGAGACCCATGAACATGTTGCTTCGCGATCAAGGTAGGGCGTGAGCGTGAGCTCCTTCCTTCCCGACCTTGTAAAAGGTCGCCCCGCGATCCTTCGTAGCATTGACCCAAACACAACCACCGGCGTCGGCCCAAGGAACTCGAACGGAAAGGACATGACATCATTGCACCTTTGGTGTGGTGTGGTCATCCTAGATCCGAATCTTTATCTTAACGATCTCGCAACGGATATCTCGCTCTTGCATTGATGAAGAACTAACGAAATGTGATACTTGGTGTGAATTGCGTAATCCCGTGAACCATCGAGTCTTTGAACGAAGTTGCACCCTAGGCCATCGGGAGAGGGCACGCCGCTCGGCGCACGCCATGTTGCCCCACCTCCTTTACCCTTGTGGTGGTGGTGCGGAGCAAGATTGGCCCCCGTGTCTCTGCTCAGGTGCGGTCGGCCCAAAGTCAAGGGCCTTGTGTGGCAAGCGCCACGATGAGTGGTGGGTCGAGCCACTTTGCCATTGTTCGACATCAGTGCGTGTTCTCCCCATTGGGCTCGTGACCTGATTGCCATTCGATGGCATTTCGATCTGGACCCTAGGTCAGGGGGGCTACCCCTGAGTTTAAGCATATCAATAAGCGGAGGACAAGAAACTTACGAGGATTCCCTTAGTAACACGAGCGAACCGAAGAGCCCAACTTGAGAATCGGGCGGCTTTGTCGTTCAATTGTAGTCTCAGAGAAGCGTCCTCAATGGTGGACCGGGCCCAAGTCCCTTGGAAGGGGGTGCGAAAGAGGGTGAGAGCCCCATCATGTCTGGACCCTATCGCACCATGAGGCCCGCTCGAGTCGGTTGTTTGGGAATGCAGCCCCAATTGGGCGGAAAATTTCGTCCAAGGCTAAATATGGGCGAGAGACCGATAGCGAACAAGTACCGTGAGGGAAAGATGAAAAGGACTTTGAAAAGAGAGTCAAAAAGTGCTTGAAATTGTTGGGAGGGAAGCGGATGGGGCGCGATGCTCTCGTCGGATGCGGAACGGTCAATAGCCGACCCGTCGCTCGACTCGGGGCGTGGACCGATGTGGATTGCGGCGGTGTCCCAAGCCCGGTTATCACGTTATGCCTGAGGAGATGTCGTAGCCGTGATCATGGTGGGCAGCGTGTGCCTCGATGTCATGCCTATTGGCAACTGCATGCTCCGGGCATCAGCCTGTCGAGCTCCCCATTTGACCCGTCTTGAAACACGGACCAAGGAGTCTGACATGTGTGTGAGTCAATGGGCGAGTAAAACCCATAAGGCATAAGGAAGCTGACTGGTGGGATCCCCTTGTGGGTTACACCGCCGATCGACCTTGATCTTCTATGAAGGGTTCGAGTGAGAGCATACCTGTCGGGACCCGAAAGATGGTGAACTATGCCTAAGCGGGGTGAAGCCAGAGGAAACTCGTGGAGGCCCGCAGGACACCGACGTGCAAATCGCTCTCCGACTTGGGTATAGGGGTGAAAGACTAATCGAACCTCTAGTAGCTGGTTCCTCCAAGTTTCCTCAGATAGCTGGAGTTCCGGCGAAGTTCTATCGGGTAAAGCCAATGATTAGAGGCATCGGGGCGCAACCCTCGACCTATTCTCAAACTTTAAATAGGTAGGACGCGTGGTTGCTTCGCTGAGCCACCTATGGAATCGAGAGCTCCAAGTGGGCCATTTTTGGTAAGCGTAATCGCAGTGGGATGAACCGAAGCCGGGTTACGGTGCCGGATTGCACGCTAACCTAGAACCCATAAAGGGTGTTGTCAATTAAGACAGCAGGACGGTGGTCATGGAAGTCAAAATCCGCTAAGGAGTGTGTAACAACTCACCTGTCGAATCAACTAGCCTCGAAATGGATGGCGCTGAAGCGCACAACCTATACCCACGCCGGGTAATTTCTGTAGCCCGATGAGTAGGAGGGCACGGCGGTCACGAGAACCTGGGCGTGAGCCCGAGCAGAGCGGCCGGGTGCAGATCTTGGTGGTAGTAGCAAATATTCAAATGAGAACTTTGAAGGCCGAGGAGGGGAAAGGTTCCATGTGAACGGCACTTGCACATGGGTTAGTCGATCCTAAGGGACGATGTCCGTGTGCCCTCGGCGTCTTGAAAACTGAGGACCGAAAAGCCGACCACGCCTAGTCGCATTCATAACCGCATCAGTTCCAAGGTGAAAGCTCGTTGATGGAACAATGTAAGCAAGGGAAGTCGGTAAATGGATCCGAATCTTGGGAAAAGGATTGGCTCGAGGGCTGGGCATGGGGTCCACCCAACCGCAACTGCCGATGGATTACTCGAGCGCCACAGAGAGTGGGTCACACGCGTCGATCGAGGACGGATCGAATGGCCCCTGGGGCCTTCCCCGGGCATCAAACAGTCGACTTGGAACTAGTACGGACAAAGGGAATCTGACCGCTTAATTAAAATAAAGCATTGCGATGGTCCTCGGATGCTCACGCAATGTGATTTCTTCCAAAGGCTCAATGTCAAAGTGAAGAAATTCAACCCAACGCGGTAAACGGCGGAGTAACTATGACTCTCTTAAGGTAGCCTAATGCCTCATCATCTAATTAGAGACGCGCATGAATGGATTAACGAGATTCCCACGCCCTCGCTTACTATCCAACAAACCACGCCAAGGGAATGGGCTTGTAATCAACGGGAAAGAAGACCGTTGAGCTTGACTCTAGTCCGACTTTTGTGAAATGACTTGTGAGGTGTAGGATAAGTGGAGCCGGAAATGCGCAAGTGAAATACCACTACTTTTAACATTATTTTACTTACTCCGTGAGTCGAGGCGTGGCTCGCCTCCTTTTGGACCCAAGGCCCGCCGGTGGTGATCTGGGCGGAGGACACCGCTGTGGGGAGTTTTGGGCGCACATCTGTTAAAAGATAATGCGTGTCCTAAGATGAGCTCAACGAGAACAGTAAATCTCGTGTGAACAAAAGGGTAAAAGCTCGCTTGATTCTGATTTCCAATACGTAATAAGAACCGTGAAAGGATGGCCTATCGATCCTTTAGACCTTCGAATTTGAAGCTAGAGGTGTCGTAAAGTTACCATAGGATAATCGGCGTGGCAGCCAAGCATTCATAGCATAGAATCGCCCCAATGGGTACCGAGTATGGTTATGCGTGTTCCCAAGTGAAGTGTGCCTATGCGCACATTAAGTGCCACTAAGTGTACACGTTGTCACGACTTGTTCAACAAAGGCCCATGGACTTCGGCCATTGGGCTAAGTAAGGTCCAAGTTCTAGAGTTTTCTACAAAGGTGTAGCAACTCTAGGTAATTTTATTGTTGATATTTCTAGAAGATATTTATAAGAGGTATTTTGGGAGAGATTTCTAGAGTTCTCCACTAAGGAGGTGGGAAGCTTCTAGTTTCCTCCCTGACCGTTGGATGGAGGACGTTTGTAAATATCTTAGCCATCCATTGTAACTTGGGGTGCCTACAAATAGGTGTTGCCTCATTTGGCAAAGACACTCAAGCCTTGTACTCAAGAGCTCTCTAGTGCAATACAAGTTCATTCTTCTCGAACTCACTCTTGTGTTCACTTCTTCTCTTCCCAAGTCCCTTAAGAAGGGTGGTTAGGCTGACTTAGTGCTAGTGGGAGTGCTAAGAGCCGCGCTGGTCTCTTAGAAAGGTCTAAGGCCATGACAGCTAGGGGTCGAGCTCATTCGTAGGAGCCAAGCTTGTGGGATATAAGATAGAGAGCTAAAATCGTGGAATAGAGACCAACACCTACACAAGTAAGCAACGAAGGAGAGAAGGCAAGTCCGTCGACTTTGGCATCAGTATGGGGCCTCGCTTAGCTCGAGGGGTGAAGTATTGGCCAAGGCAAAGTGGTGCCTGAATGTCACGGAGCAAAGTGGGGAGGAGCTCAAAGGCCATATGGAAAAGTGGGGGAGCTCAAGGGGTCCCTACAAGGTGCTCTCAACACCATAGTAAGTAACCAAGAGGAGATGGTTGCCACCTTCAAGGCTCAAGCATGCAAAGGAGTTGGATAAGGTGGACGCCAGACTGGGAAGAAGTATGGGAAGAGTAGGAGGACAATGCAGGGAAGCCACTACCTCTCATGACATGTCTAAAGGAGGGGCACTAAGGCACAAGCGTGATAATAGGAATCGGTTCAAGCCTAGAGACAAGTGATTCCTATGTGATGCGCTACATTGGTTTAGGGATTGCCCCAAGAGGAAAGCTCTTAGTGCCCTATTGGAGGAAGAGTGCCAAGAGGAAGAGCCACCTTGCATGGGGTCCCCAATGCAGCGTGGTGCCACCAGGGCCGAGATAGGGGTCAAGGCCCTTAACTCTCAAAAGGGGTTGATGTGTGCAAAAGTGTGCATCAATAGGAAGCCCACACAGGTGAAGGTAGATAGAGGAGCCACACACAACCTTGCCTTGATGGAGGAGGCAAAGGAATTCGGGCCAAGGTCATCCTAAGGCTATCAACTCCAAAGAATGCCCCATACGTAATGTTTCTCGAGGGGTCGAGACAAACCTTGGGACTAAAGGAGTTCTCCAACACCATCCAGGGGCTAGGTGCTTACTTGCCCTTGGATGGGAGGGCAAGACAAGGAGAATTTGGGAGCAAGCCATCCATGCCAAGAAAGAGGAAGATGCAAACGAGAGAACGGAGACAACCAGACGACGTTGTAGGAGGCTCAAGTTATGTGACTACAACAAGAACCCCAATAGGCATTACTCCTTGCGACAGGGAGGCTAATTTGGATGCTGATCCAATCATCCAGAGACACAAACTATCTCCTTACGTGGAGTATTTAGTCAAATTGAAGGGGCGACCAGAGAGCGAGATGAGTTGGGAGACAACTGGCATGCTGAGACGACTCGTGAATAAAGGTACCACAAGGAGGTTGTGATGAGGGCAAATGGCTGCGACCACGGCAGCAGATGCCTCGCACATGGTTTCATGCATGGCCGCACATGATGCGCAAATGTTTGCAGGCATGGCACACATGACACGTAAATGGCTGCACAACCGCGCCCAAGGTTACGTTGCACACCGCACATGCCGTGCATTTGTCTGCACTAACGGGCGAAAGGTTACTGGCATGGCCGCACATGCCGAGCCCCTAGCTGGCCTACCACTCGCAAGGTTGCGTGCGTTGCTTCACACCGCCCCCCAGGTCGCATGGATGGCTGCATGCGCCACGCCCATCGCTGTCTCGCCGCTCACTTGGTTTCGGGATTTGTCGGAAGTGCCACGCACGAGGTTGCACGCACGGCTGCACCATCGCGTGTAAGGTTACGTTGCGTAGTCGTACATGCATCACCCATGGCTGCACTACCACGCACAAGTTCGCTAGCATGGCCTCCCATGCATCGATCATGATGGCTGGCATGGCCGCACTTGCCACGGGCATTTCAGCACATAGCGCGCGTAAGGTTGCACGCATTGCTGCACCTTCGTGCCCACATCCGCAGTCTGCCGTGCACATAGCCGCACACACGTGGCTCACACATGGGTGCTATAGTGGTCCCCATGGCCCATGCAACAGAGGCTCGAGGCACCGACTGCTGCACACGCCAAGGCCATGCCCGCACAATATAGTTTGGGTCTTTAAATCATGTTGTGCAAAACATCCCTTTGGGTTAGAAAAGCCTTGCAATTGGATATTTGGCACCCAAAGTACAATCATTTTCACTTAAACCCCGCATTTCCATTTTTTTGGGTATTTTTCGTAATGTTTCAATCATAAAATATTAAAAAATATCAAAATATGTTGGAATGGTCCAATATTTTTTCAGAACACTCTATCAACCTTTGGAAGACATTCAAAATTTATTTTTCAGAAAAATACATTAAAATAAATTTTTCATAGTTTTTTGAATTTATTATGTTTTTTAATATTAAAACATTAATAAAAAATAAATATTGATCCAAAAACTATGATTTTTACTTGAATATAATCTTTGGATTTTTCCTTAATTCCTTACCAAGTTTCATTTGTTTTGGATATTTGAAGCTCAAAAAATAGATCGGTATATTTTTTTGGGGGGGTCAGGTCTCCTTCTGGAAAGGGGCAAAGAGCATAAGAGCTACCTTGAGGGAGGGGGATGCCACTCCCCAGGTGGTTTTCGAGGGGCCGCACAGAGGGGCAATAGACAATGAGCGGGCATGGTAGGCAAACCCAAAAGACCCATGGCATGGGAAAAAAAGTGAAATGGCACATGGGTTTCGATGAGTTGGCCATTGGTGTGAAACCGAGGCCGCCGCATGCGTTGGACGGCATGGCTGCCGCCTGCGCCATGTGCCCCAGCTGTCGTGGACATGTACCAGTTGTGGAATAGCATGCCCAATGAAGGTGGACGTGGTTGCGAATGGTCAGCCCTTCTGTCATGCAATGCCCCCTTCGCCGACAACTTTGCCTACCATCAGGCTGTCACACATGGATGGCTGCCATGCTCTGCCACACCCGCACTTCTGATGCCACATGTGCCCGTTGATGCATAGCATTTCCAAGGATGGTGTGGTTTGTGAAAACATGTACATGGCACGTCCGGCCCCGACAATATCCCTCCGCCGCACAGCTTGTTGCCATGTGTGTCATGGCACGCTTGGTCGCTTGCCTTGCACTATAGTGCCCATATCCTCTCGCCACGCGCTGGCCACGGAAAAGATGCCCAAGAGTGGCATCGTCAGGCAAAACACCTTCACGTATGTTCGCTTTCAAAGATTTTTGCCTTGGTGTGTGCCCCCGCCACTCGTCGCTTTGCCCTCATGGTTGCCTAATATATACCACTATGCCTCGACGCCTATTGCCTCCGCGCTAGAAGCTACAAAGAAATCCCAACAAAGGCTTGGCATGTATGTGAAAATAAGTACATGGCTCGCTCTGCCTGCATGGTCACCCATTTACCGCACACCACCGCTCGCAACCATGCGCCACTAGGTGCCCATGGCTCCCTACCACCGCCATGCCCCCACAGCTTGTCGACATGTGTCCGTAGCGCAGCAGCTTCGAGAGGCATGGCATTTGAAAACAAGGAAATGGCCAATGCATCCCGGTGTTCAGCCCTCTTCCACACACCGCTGCTTCGCCACCTGGGTCGTTGGGATCAAAAGGGTTCCGCTAGTGCCGCCTGCACTCACGCCATCGCCAGATGCACCCATTAACCGCATGGCATGCCCAAGATAGGCTTGGCATGTGAAAATCACCATCAAGGCACGGTTGTTCCGATGATTGCCTTTGATGTGCTGGGCTCGCCATGGAGTGCTATTGGTGTGTATGGCTCCCAAAGATAGCTACTACCACATACGCCAAGAGCTACACAAAGATTCCCAAGAGTTGCATAGCATGTGAAGGACAGAACATGGCATGATGGTCTCGATGATTACCCCCTTGTTTTGCACCTTGGTCGCTAATGCGGTGGGGTGGGTTTGCATGGCTACCGCACACCAGCTTACACCTCATCGCAGCCTTCACGCCACTTTTGCTAGTTTTGTATAGCATGCCCAAGGGAGTTATGGCATGTGAAAAAATGGAAATGACGCGTGGCTGTTTGACGTGCTTTGCTTCCTACCATGTGCGCAGTTAGTGTCACTTTTACGAGCGTGGTCGTAGTCACGCATTTCCACCCCTCTTGCTCTATGGCTTATCGTCATATGTAGGTCATGGTGCAAGGGTGGGTGTTGTCTACATTTGACGGAATCATTTGTCAAGTCAATGCGCACAATAAATATTTGGTTGGTCCCCCCCCCCATCCCATTGTTTTTTATTTTTTTAAATTGCACTATCGTGGGTTTGTTGCTTGCAAGGGTTTTTTCATGGTCGGTTTTGTGGCCTATGCTATTTGGAGAAGTGCATTTCTAAGTCGTGTTTAGGTGTGGAGGTGCTTGCATGCCTTTTACGCCCAAAGGTTATAATCCGACATTAACGTGGGTTTCGGAGAACATAGGTTGCAAGCTTGCGTGTGTGCTAGATCATGAGTCCTCCCCTCCTTGCTTTTTTAAAAAATCTCCAATCTTGTGGGTATGTTGCTTGCAAAAGTTTTTTCATGCTCGGTTTTGTGGCCTTTGGTATTGGGAGGAATGCATTTCTATGTCGTGCCTTGGTGCGGAGGTCTTTGCATGCCTCATGCCGTAAGTGTTATAATGCGACATTAACGTAGGTCTCGGAGAACATAGGTTTGCAAGCTTACGTGGAGATGATCATGAGTCCCTCCCTTCCCCTGCCCCCACTTTTTGTTTTTAAAAGAAAATTTCATTCTCGTGGGTTTGTTGCTAGCAAGAGTTTTCTCATGCTCGATTTTGTGGCCTTTATGGTATTTAGAGAAATGCTTTAAGTCGCTACTGGTGCGGAGGTATTTGCATGCCTCCGCCGCAAGTGTTATAATGCACATTAACGTGGGTCTCGGAGAACATAGGTTTGCAAGCTTGTAGGTGGAGCAGATCACGAGTCCCTCCCTTCCTCCCCACACTTTTGTTTTTAAAAAGAAAATTGCATTCTTGTGGGGTTTGTTGCTGCAAGTTTTTTCTCATGCTCGGTTTTGTGGCCTTATGGTATTTGGAGAAATGTGTTTCTAAGTCGTGCCTAGGTGCAGAGGTGTTTGCATGCCACCTGCCGGAAGTGTTATAATAGGGCATTAACGTGGGTCTCTGATGAACATAGGTTGCAAGCTTGCAAGTGGAGACAAATCACATGTCCCTTCCCACCTCCCCTTGTTCATTTAAAAAAATTTGCATTATCATGGGTTTGTTGTTTAGTAGAGCTTTCATACTGATCTTGTGGCCTTTGCTATTTGGCTAATTACGCTTCTAAGTCGTGCCCAAAAGCGGAGGTGTTTCATGGCTCCCGCAAGTGTTATAATACGACATTAATGCGGGTCTTTGGAGAACGAGGTTGCAAGCTTGTAGGTGGAGATAGATCTCAGTCCCTCACCACCGTTGATTGTTGAGATTTTCGTCTTAGCGGGCTATTGATTTTCTTCTACCAAACCTTATTATGTTGTAGTAGGTTTGGTGGTGGATTGTGTCAGTAGGGAAGCAATGCACGGAGTGGCTATTGTTTTCCTTGTGGTTGTGGGTTCTTTGCTTGTGTATTGTACCACTATGCATAGATACCTCTATGGGTCGCGATGGGCCAAAAGTGTCTTTGTCAAGAGCATGAAAATTGTTCCTGTGTTGCTTACCTAGTTGGATGGAAAGATGTTTCCTTCACTCATTTCATCCTCTTGCCCGCCTCTTGTGGTTGGTGTGAGGTGGCTTGGCATACGATGCATATGTCCACTTTCTTGTGTCAGCAGCACGGCATCGCTTTGCCTAGGATGCGGACATTTTGGGGCAAGGTGGATGTGTGTGTATCCTCTGGGGATGTAGTTCATGCAGCGCTTAGGCCAAGAAGGAAAGTTATCCGCTGATCCCGCCAAGAGTCATATGCTTGTCTCAAAGATTAAGCATACATGTGTAAGTATGAACTAATTCAAACTCGGAAACCGTGAATGGCTCATTAAATCAGCTATAGTTTGTTTGATGGTATCTGCTACTCGGATAACCGTAGTAATTCTAGAGCTAATACGTGCACCAAACCCTGACTTTTGGAAGGGATGCATTTATTAGATAAATGGTCGGCGGCTTTGCCGCTGTTCGATGATTCATGATAACTCGACGGATCGCATGGCCTTTGTGCCGACGACGCATCATTCAAATTGTTGCCCTATCAACTTTCGATGGTAGGATAGTGGCCTACTATGGTGGTGATGGGTGACGGAGAATTAGGGTTCGATTCCGGAGAGGGAGCCTGAGAAATGGCTACCACACCCAAGGAAGGCAGCAGGCGCGCAAATTACCCAATCCTGACATGGGGAGGTAGTGACAATAAATAACAATAGCGGGCTCTTCGAGTCTGGTAATTGGAATGAGTACAATCTAAATCCCTTAACGAGGATGCATTGGAGGGCAAGTCCGGTGCCAAGAGCCACGGTAATTCCAGCTCCAATAGCGATATTTAAGTTGTTGCGCTTAAAAAGCTTGTAGTTGACTTTGGGATGGGTCGACGGTCCGCCTCACTGTGTAATCGGTCGCCCGCCCCATCTGCCGATGATGTGCCCCGCCTTAATCGGGTCGGCCTCCGCAGCTATTTAAAGAAATTAGAGTGCTCAAAGCAAGCCTACGCCCGATACATTAGCATGGGATAACATCATAGGATTTCGTCCTATTGCATTGGCCTTCGGATCGGAGTAATGATTAACTGGACAATGGGAGCATTCAGATTTCATAGTCGAGGTGAAATTCTTGGATTTATGAAAGACGTAACCACGCGAAGGCATTTTCCAAGGATGTTTTCATTAATCAAGAACGAAAGTTGGGGGCTCAAGAAGATCGATACCGCCCTAGTCTCAACCATAAACGATGTCGCACTGTGGATCGGCGGATGTTGCTTTTAACTTCGCCGCACCTTATGAGAAATCAAAGTTTTTGGGTTCGGGGAATATGGTCGCAAGGCTGAAACTTAAAGGAATTAATGGAAGGGCACCACTGTGAGTGGAGCCTGCAGCCTTAATTTGACTCAACACGGGAAACTTACCAGTCCGCATATAGTAAGGATTGATAAACCGAGAGCTCTTTCTGATTCTATGGGTGGTGGTGCATGGCCGTTTAGTTGGTGGAGCGATTTGTCCGTTAATTCTGCTAATCTAACGAGACCTCACTGCTAACTAGCTATGTGGAGGTGACCCTCCACGCCAGCTTCTTAGAGGGACTATGGCCGTTAGGCCATGAAAGTTTGAGGCAATAATAGATCTTTGATGCCCTTAGATGTTCTCGGGCATTCATGCGCTAATCGATATATTCAACGAAGTCTACAGCTCGCCGACGGGCCCGGTAATCTTTGAAAATTTCATCGTGATGGGGATAGATGATTGCAATTCTTGGTCTTCAACGAGGAATTCTAGTAAGCACGAGTCATCAGCTCACGCTGACTACGCCCCCGCTCTTTGTACACACCGCCTGCCGCCCTACCGATTAAATGGTCCGTGAAGTGTTCGGATCAGGGCGAGCAGGTGGTTCGCCGTCCGACGCCGCGAGAAGTGCATCGAACCTTATCTTTTAGAGGAAGGAGAAGTCGAATAAGGTTTTCAGAGGTGAACCCGTGGAAGGACCATTATCGATACCGCCAAGCGAGACCCATGAACATATTATGCTATGCAATCAAAGTAGGGCGTGGGAGCGTGAGCTCCTTCCTTCCCGACCCTTGTAAAAGGTCGGCTTGCTATCCTTCGTAGCATTCGACCCAAACACAACCACCAGCGTAGTCGGCGCCAAGGAACTCACAACGGAAAAGACATGACATCATTGCGCCTTTGGTGTGGTGTGGTCATATAGATCCGAATCTTTATCTTAACGACTCTGCAACGGATATCTCAGCTCTTGCATTGATGAAGAATGTAGCAAATGCGATACTTGGTGTGAATTGTAGAACCGTGAACCATCGAGTCTTTGAATGCAATTTGTGCCCTAGGCCATCGGGCCGAGGGCATGCCTACCGGGTGTCACGGCCATGTTGCCCCACCTCCTTTACCTCTTGTGGTGGTGGTGCAGAGCTAAGATTGGACCCCCTGCCTTTGTTCGAGGTGCGGTCGGCCCAAAGTCAAGGGCTCTTGTGTGGCAAGCATCACGATGAGTGGTGGGTCGAGCCACTTGCCATTGTTCGACATCGTGGTGCGTGTTCTCGCTTCCTATTGGGCTCAGGACCCCGATTGCCATTTGATGGCATTTCGATTATGCACCCTGTGTCTGCAGGCTACCCACTGAGTTTAAACATATCAATAAGCTAAGGACAAGAAACTTACGAGGATTCCCTTAGTAACAGCGAAGCGAACCAGAAGAGCCCACTTGAGAATCGGCGGCTTTGTAGTTCGAATCAGATCAGAGAAGGCCCTCGACGGACGGGCTAAATATGGGTGAGAGATGAAGTAACAAGTACCGTGGAAGGAAGGATGAAAAGGACTTTGAAAAGAGAGTTAAAGAGTGCTTGAAAATGTCGAGCGGCGGATGGGGGCCGGTGATCCATCTCACGATACGGAACGTTAGTAGTTGGTCCATCGCCAACTCGGGCGTGGACCGATGTGGATTGCCGTGTCCCAAGCCTCGGGTTATAGCGTTATGCCCGAGGAGATGTCGTTGCGTGACGTGGTAGGCGTGTGTGCCTCGATGGTATGCCTATTGGCAACTACATGCTCGGGCATCGCCCGCCGAAATCCCCATTCAACCCGACCAAACACGGACCAAGGAGTCTAACATGTGCGAGTCAATGGGCCAGTAAAACCCATGAGGCGAAGGAAGCGACTAGTGGGATCCCTCAGGGTTGCACCCAATCGACCTTGATCTTCCGTGAAGGGTTCAGGAGAGCATACCGCCGAGACCCAAGATGGTGAACTATGCCCGAGCATGGCAAAGCCAGGAAACTCCGTGGAGGCACGCAACGATATTAACGTGCAAATCATTCGTCTCGACTTGGGTATAAAAACGAAAGACTAATCGAACCTTCTAGTAGCGGTTCCTCCGGTTTCTTCGATAGCTAGAGTCGCAAGCAGTTCTATCGTAAAGCCAATTATTAGAGGCATGGGGGCGCAACACCCTTGACCTATTCTCAAACTTTAATAGTAGGACGGCATGGCTGCTTCATTGAGCCCCCGCCATGGAATCGAGAGCCCAGGGCCATTTTGGTGCGTAATCGCATGCGGATGAATCAACGGTTACGTGCCTGATTGCACGCTAACCTAGAACCCACAAGGGTGTTACCGATTAAGACAGCAGGACCTGGGTCATAGAAGTCAAAATCCGCTAAGGAGTGTAATAACTCACCGCCGATCAATCGCCCCAAAATGGATGGCCTCAAGAGCGCAACCTATACCCGCCGTGGAGGCAATCCCCAAGCCCCGATGAGTAGGAGGGCACGGCAATACCTTAAAACTTGGGGCGTGAGCCCGGGCGGAGGGCGCTTGCAGATCTTGGTGGTAGTAGCAAATATTCAAATGAGAACTTTGAAGGCTGAAAAGGGGAAAGGTTCCATGAACGCACTTGCACATGGGTTAGTCGATCCTAAGGGACGGGGAAGCTCGAGAGAGCTGTATAAATGGTTCCAAAAGGGAATTTGTTAAAATTAATCGGGACGTGGTGGTTGACGGCAACGTTAGGAAGTCCGAGACATCGGCGGGGCCTCGAAGAGTTATCTTTTCTGCTTAACACCGCCCAACCCGAAAACACCAAGGGAGGTAGGGTCCATGCGGATGACCGAAAGCCGACCATGCCCGATCGCACTCATAAGCACATCAGGTCTCCAAGGTGAACAGCCTCCGTCGATGGAACAATGTAGGTAAGGGAAGTCAGAAAATGGATCCGTAACTCGAAATGGATTGGCTCGAGGGGGGCATGGGGGTCCCCCCAACCCTGCTATCGGTGAACTACTGAGCGCTGGTGAGAGCAGTCACCACGCGATCGGGGATAGATCGGCAACGCCCCCGAGGGCCTTCCCCGCATCGAACAATACGTAATTGGTACGCAAAAGGGGGAATCCGACCCTTAATTAAAACAAAGCATTGCGATGGCCCTCCGGATGCTCACCAATATGATTTCTGCCAAAGGTTCAATGTCAAAGTGAAGAAATTCAACCAAGCGGGTAAACGACGGAGTAACTATGACTCTCTTAGGTTAGCCAAATGCCTCATCATCTAATTAGTGACGCGATGAATGGATTAACGAGATTCCCAACGTCCCTCGCTCACTATCCAAAAACCACGCCCAAGGAATGGGCTTGGCGTAATCAGGGAAAGAAGACCCGCTGAGCTTGACTTTAGTCCAACTTTGTGAAATGACTTGAGAGGTGTAGGATAAGTGGAGCTGGAACGCGCAAGTGAAATACCACTACTTTTAACGTTATTTTACTTATCTGTGAGTCGGAGGCGGGCTATGCCCTCCTTTGGGACCCAAGGCCTACTCGGCAGACGATCCAAAGTGAGGACACTATCGTGGGGAGTTTGTCAAGCACATCCTTAAAAGATAATGCAGTGTCCTAAGATGAGCTCAATGAGAATGTAAATCTGTGGAACAAAAGGGTAAAAGCTCGTTTTGATTTGATTTTCAAGATTTAATACGAACCGTGAAAGCGTGGTTATCGATCCTTTAGACCTTCGTAATTTGAAGTAGAGGTGTCGTAAAAGTTACAGTGGATAATCGCTTGTGGCAGCCAGCTGCCATAGCGACGTTGCTTTTTGATCCTTCGATGTCGGGTTTCCTATCATTGGGGCGTGCCAAGTGTTGGATTGTTCACCCACCAATAGGGAACGGAGCTGGTTTAGATCGTCAGAGACAAAGTTTTACCCACCGATGACAAAGGTCGCGATAGTAATTCAACCTAGTACGAGAGGAACCGCTGATTCACAAATTGGTCATCGCGCTTGGTTGAAAAGCCGTGGCACGAAGCTACCGTGGTGCCGGATTATGACCGAACGCCTAAGTCGAATCCAGCAAAGAGGCCGCCGCTCGCCGTCCGCTTGCCGACCAGTAGGGGCCCCCGCCCGTGAGGCACGGTCGCTGGCCAAGCCCCCGCAGGGGACGGTTGTGGGGCTGCCTTGAAGCGCATTCCTGCCGGGTGATGGGTAGAATCTTTGCGCATTTACTTAAATACGCGACGGGTATTGTAAGTGGCAGAGTGGCCTTGCCGCCACGATCCACCGAGTTTCGCCCTGTCACATCGATTCGCCCCCATTTTTTCCCCTTTTCCCCCTCACACCTCCTCGAGGCTAGGATTGTCCACGGTGCCCCAACGGTTTCCCGAGTATGGTTATGCGGTTGCCCAAGTGAAGTGTGCCTATGCATGCACATTGAGTGCCACTAAGTGTACACGTTGTCACGACCTGCCCAACAAAGGCCCATGGACTTAGGCTATTGGGCTGGTAGCCCAAGTTCTAAAGTTTTCTACAAAGGTGTAGCAACTCTAGATAATTTTATCGAGATATTTCTAGAAGATATTTATAGGAGGTATTTTGGGAGAGATTTCTAGAGTTCTCCACTAAGGAGGTGGGAAGTTTAGTTTCCTCCCGACCGCTGGACTGAGGATGTTTGTAAATATCTTAGCCATCCATTGAAACTTGGGTTGCTCACAAATAGGTGTTGCCTCATTTGGCAAAGACACTCACCAAGGACCAACCAAGAGTGTTCAACCGAGCAAGTGAGTTCTCAAGCCTTGTACTCAAGAGCTCTCTAGTGCAATACAAGTTCATTCTTCTCGAACTCACTCTTATGTTCACTTCTTCTTTCGCAAGTCCCTTAAGGAGGGTGGTTAGGCTGACTTAGTGCTAGTGGGAGTACTAAGAGCCGACGCGGTCTCTTAGAAAGGTCTAAGGTCGTGACGCTGGGGTCGAGCTCTCCCGAGGGAGCCAAGCTAGGGATATGAGACGCAGAGCTAAAACTGTGGAATAGAGACCAACACCTACACAAGTAAGCAACGGGACCAAGGCAAGTCCGCCGAATTTGGCGCGCTATGGGGCCTCGCTTAGCTTGAGGGGAGCAAGTATTGGTCAAGGCAAAGTGGTGCCTGAATGTCACGGAGCAAAGTGGGGAGGAGCTTGTTGGCCGATGGGGAGCTAAGGGGTCCCTACAAGGTGCTCTCAACACCATAGTAAGTAACCAAGAGGAGATTGTTGCCACCTTCAAGGCTCAAGTATGCAAAGGAGTTAGATAAGGTGGAAGCTTGTTTTGGGGGAAGAAGTATGGGAAGAGTTGGAGGACAAGGGCAAGGGAAGCCAATACCTCTCATGACATGTCTAAAGGAGAGGCACCAAGGCACAAGCGTGATAAGAGGAATCGTTCAAGCCTAGAGACAAGTGATTCTATATGATGAGCTACATTGGTTTAGGGATTACCCCAAGAGGAAAGCTCTTAGTGCCCTATTGGAGGAAGAGGGCCAAGAGGAAGAGCCACCTTGCATGGGGTCCCGAATGCAGGTGCAACCAGGCTGAGATAGGGGTCAAGGCCCTTATCTCTCAAAAGGGGTTGATGTGTGCAAAAGTGTGCATTAATGGGAAGCCCACAAGTGAAGGTAGATACAGGAGCCACACACAACCTTGCCTTGACGGAGGAGGCAAAGGAACTCAGGCCAAGGGCGCCCTAGGGCTATCAACTCCAAAGAATGCCCCATACGTAATGTTGCTCGAGGGGTCGAGACAAACCTTGGGACTAAAGGAGTTCTCCACCCATCCAAGGTTAGGTGCTTACTTGCCCTTGGACGAGAGGGCAAGATAAGGAGATTTTGGGAGCAAGCCATCCATGCCAAGAAAGAGGAAGATGCAAATGAGAGAACGGAGAAAACCCAAATCGACGCTGTAGGAGGCTCAAGTTATGTAACTACAACAAGATTCCCAATAGGTGTTACCTCAAGAGGGAGGCTAATTTGGATGCGATCCAATCATCCGTAGACATAAACTATCTCCTTACGTGAGTATTTAGTCAAGTGGAAGAGGCCACGAGAGCGAGACTAGATGGGAGACAACTGCATGCCGAGACGACTCGGAATAAAAGTACCATTAGGTGTCGCGACGAGGGCGCGATTTAGGTGGGGAGAGTGTCATGACCGCCAACATAGGCCCATGGGCCTAGCTCACTGC
>JAJSZK010000549.1:0-12855 GCA_022985045.1 Macadamia tetraphylla | reverse complement strand
TTTCATGTATAAAGTCTCATCAATCCCTTTAGGCATTGAAGCTGAGAAATCAAGCATTGCATCTTTTAGACTTGAGAATTGGAGGAGAAATGCAGTGAACGAAGGATGGGGACATTAATATTCAATTCCAAAATGGATTGCAACAATCTGGACTATAAAGCCTAACTACGTTCTCTAGAAGCAAACATGTCCAAGACACATATTGGATTATGTCTTAGTGGCATCAACTAGTCTAAGAGATAGGCAGGTGAGTATGTATGTACAAACCATTGAAAGCTGAAAGCAAGGCCCAAAACGTACAAAGTTAATATAAGAACGTACATTTGTCGCAATCTACGAGAAAATCAGGAACCTTATTAGGTTAAAGTTCCTCCTTCGAGAGAAGTCTAGATCAACCTCTTCAACTCCTTCTATGGCAGCAAAACATATCCAGTCCTCAACTTGTATAGGACCCTCTGTCTTAGATCAAAGAAGAGTTAGAATCTATATACTTTAGTGTCTACATGGAAATTCATAACCGATCAACTATTCTGTCGACCTCCTCTAGGCTCCAACCTTGCGGGAAGTTCTTGCCGAAGAATAGACCATGAATTACAGAATCCTATAGATAGAACTCCCATCTAGATTCTCCTTTATTAATTAATAATTATTCAGATATTACAATCTCAAATTCCCTCTCTCAATCTTACTCTACCCTTTGAGATTGTTGGGATTTCTTTATTGGATCCCCACCAACACCCACACCACCTTCTCCATTTCTCTTTGTTGCCTTTGCTTTCACCTTCCGCTCCTACAAGCAAGGTTGGTATTATTACTGCCTCAGCTTTAATCCTTTATGATCAATATATGTTTTTAAATAATAAAACTAACACTTGAATGTAACAACTCTAAAAAATTTGAATTTTATATCTAAATATTTGACCAAACGTGCATTTGCACGCGCAAGTTTACTAGTATATATATATATATATATACACTAGTAAAATTACACATGCAAATGCACGTGTGGCTATATGTACTGAAGAAAATCAAAACAGAGAAATGCTTATTGTGCCAGGAATGACAGAAATCAATAGAACATTAAATTTCACCTACTATAGTGAAGCACATGGTAGAAAAAAGAAAGAGAAATATATTGGGCAAATGATATAGTCACTTAATAAAATGAGTTGCACATCTAAGAATAAGAAAACAATTTGAGAGAGAGAGAGAGAGAGAGAGAATATGAGAGTGTTACTATGCTCAAACACAAAGCCATCAAATCTAGAGCAGCTTGGTCCTCTATTAAGCCACAGAACAACTGAGTCCTTCGATGGGTTCCATATCGAAACAATGAAATAGTAAAATAGTTTTCTCTCATGACTCTCATCCACCATTATACCTTCAAAACCTATATCACAAGTTACGCCAAATAAGCACAAATAATTAAAATTTATCGAAATTAAAACAATATTGGAGAAAGGAAGAAAAAGAGGACTAATCAAAATAGTAATTGAAAAAGAAAGTGCCATTGATACCAAGAAGATAGCTAATTAGAGCACTCTAAAGAGCTACTACGATTAGGCCAAATCTCAAAATAAGTAGGCAAATAAGATAGCAAACTAAAAGAAGAAAAAAAATCAAGTAACCATCAATGCCTTTATAGTTGAAAAGATCATGAGACCCTCGATGCAGAAAATCTTTAAAATTAAAAAAAATAATAATCAAAGAAAAAAGAAAGGGTAATACTCTATCCTATGGAGGGAAAGTTCCAAGTATCTTCAACTCAAGCACTTACAATGGCAAAGGAATATGAGAGATATATTTCATATTTCTGACATCTTCCATAGGGTCGACAATGTTGTGGAGAAGTCAGAATTTCAATCACCACTCAAACAGAGGGAGAAGAAATTAAACTTACCAATGTCGTTGATCACCAAGGAAGTAGCTGAACTCTGTCACCTCACCTTGCGGAAATTCACACATGTCTGAGGATTTTTGACTTGTCCTATAAAGAAATAAGCTCCCTCTAAGAACAAACAAGAGC
The DNA here is from genome assembly GCA_022985045.1 of Macadamia tetraphylla. Classification (NCBI taxonomy): domain Eukaryota; kingdom Viridiplantae; phylum Streptophyta; class Magnoliopsida; order Proteales; family Proteaceae; genus Macadamia; species Macadamia tetraphylla. The sequence goes on along the minus strand of JAJSZK010000549.1, from coordinate 10,829 downwards.
TAAAGTGAATCATAAAATGGGAAAACCAAAAACTAACCAAATTCAAAAGAAATCGTATCACCACAAACGAAAGTCATGATTTGCTATAGTAAATAATTGCCAATGTACTGTTAAACCATTAGAGAGTGGAGACTATTTTATATCAGTAACAGACGAAAGGAATATTAAAAAAAGTATATGAGGATGTGAACAAGGAAGTGGCCTTGAATCATAAAATGGGAAAGCCTTCAAAAAGTTTTCCTTGCTAGAACCACACAATTTTTATTAAAAAAAAAAAAAGACACGACGTTATATATGATTTATTCATAGTATTCTGCTTTGGGTGGTTTTAAGTAGCATGTTACCTGAAAATATGGTAAGATTGGTTATCCATGAATCCAAATCCTCTACAATTCTTGTATCGAATAGTGAGGTACAGTGCTACCTACAATACTGGAGCTTCACGATGACTTCGTAGATCAGTTTTTGACCCAGATCCAACAGAAACATTGAATCCCAAGCCTGAAATTATGCCACGTTAGAACTGTTCATGTTGCAGCTGTTGCTAGAACTCTCTCTTATTGCTTCATTGAAGAAGAACATAATACTCACTCTTGATGTAGTGATGAAATTATCTCAAAGTATATGTCTCTATCACATTATCCCAAGCAGCTAGATGGAGCATCGAAGAAAACCCAAAATCTGAGGTCATCTCCAAATGGTTCTGGTTCTAATTTTGATTTAAAAGTCTTAAATCTTGGTTGTATTGATGGTATAGAAAGTTGGAATTAGGTCACGTTGGATTGATTGTGCTTTCTTGCAATTCAAACAAAGGAAAGGGATCAAATATTGGCTCGGGATCATAGTAGCTTGAATCATTAATGGAAACTAATGGGGTCATCTGTTTCTTGGATTGAGATGGTTGCAAGAGAACAAGATGGTTGCAAGAAGTCTTCTTGTTCTCTGTAATTTCTTCTCATCTTGTGCTTCAAATACACTCCAGGACTTGTGGGTTTTTAGGTCAATCTCTCGTTGTCTGAGTTTCTTCTTCAGATATGAATTCCAAAAGTTCTTAATCTCATTATTTGTTCTCCTGCATAATTGTACTGCAATCTGAGCCCACCTACAATTCCAAAATGAGCAAAAGATTCTCATCACTGAGTTCATAAAATTCTGGTTCACATTCTTCAATCCATGAATTGGAGATATCATCAGTACATTTTGATTTCCCGACTACACCTTGGCAGAAGGAGCTATTCTCTAATCTATCAAAAACCAATCATTACCATTTGATTGGAATAATTAAGCTCAACATGCATAGTGAACTACTGATGACGCATGGGGAAGGCAACTGGCAAGGAGCGCGGAAGAGATTGAATAATGAGAGACCTGAGAGATTGGATTCAAGGAAAGAATTTGATTATCTTAATTTCCTATTTGGTAGGAATTACATTGAATGTATTACTATAAAAAACAAAAAAGGAGAAAGAGGGAGGAGGGGAGGGGAGGAGGAAAATAGGAAGTAAATAAAAGATAATGAAGGATTCCTCTGTCAATGGATAGAAATTGTAGTTGGAAAGGATTTCTTTTAGTAGAACACAGTTGGAGAGGATCTGGATTCTGAACTCAAAAAAAGATATGAACGATCTACCTACATGAGCCTAAACTTAAACTTTAGCTTTTATGGATAATAAATTAGCCTTGTGTGCAAGGGGAGAGTTTGTAGATAAGGAAATCATGTTCCTAAATTCTCCCTTCGCAACTCTCTTATCTTAAAGTAGAGAATGGATAGGAAAGGAGATCGTGACAATAGGAGAATTTGGGGAGAGAAGGAAAGAGAAGTGAGTCTATATGGGGGAGTTTGAGAGAGAAGGAAAGTAGTGAAAATTGTTAATAAAGATAAATAAAAGGATACCAATAATTTATAATTTATAAAAAATCAAAGAGAAGGAGATTAGTGAAGGAAATATGGTATTTAAATAATAAGTAAAGGGTAAAGTAGTCAGGTGAAAGATTTGCCAATTTTATCCTTTCTTCTTCATTATCTTTTTTTCTATTCTTTTTTTATTTTCTTAAATTACTGGTACCCTTTATATTATTATATTTTTATGTTACTTAAATACTATTTATCTCTCTCTCCTATTTTCACACGATTTTTCCTATTATCCACTTTTCTATTTTTACTAAAACTCTTTCTCTTCCTCTCACTCTCATAAGATATTATCCACTTTCTTTTTTTAATTAAAACTCTTTCTTTCATTTTCTTACTAAAACTCTCCCTCTCACTCTCACAAGATTTTATCCACTCACTCTTTCTTTTTTTACTTCTCTCTCTCTCTCTCTCTCTCTCTCTCTCTCTCAAAGCTCAAGAAACTCAAAGATCAGAAAGAAGATTGGGGCATGTACGTGCTTATTTACAGCGAGGCTAGGGAATTTTTTTTGCCTTGATTGTCATTTGTACTGAAAATTTTATGTTCTCTTTGGGGTTTCCACATTCTTGATCATCAACTCAATTATTTCTAATGAAAAAGAAGCAAGGTCTGAGCAATCGGAATCGGTTATCCAAATCTAGAAGATTTGGGATTTTAAATTCTTAAGAGTTGTGTGCCACTCAAGTTCACTTCTTGGGATTGCTTCTAAGGCATGTTCTTAATTTGGATCTTGTACAAATGACTAATTTACAAGTAAGATAATGCTTCTCACCCTATCTATTGAGTGTGAAATTATTTTATACCAAAGGAGAATCAATCGCACTTGATTTTATGAATTGAAATTGTGCTTCCTTTGATGTTATACGTGTAATAGCAGTTGATGGTGATGGTAATCTTGATAAGGCGTGATGCAATTTGGACACAAGGTGTTGATGGCAGCAATATTGTAGTTAAAAGTCGCAACTTTCAGGCAACACAGATTATTTTGTAACTTCAGAATCGATTTAGGGTATGTTGCCGACTCCAGGAGGATGAGAACGAAAGCAATAGTAAGTTCTATCAACTTCTTTCACTCTTACTTTACTTCGATCGAGTTCTTTCTTGATTATTTGTCTTCTAAGAATGAAAATTGTCCTTATTTCTTCTCTTAATATTAGATAGAGAATACACAATGTAGTAGATTGCCGAAACGTGTTCCGCCTTATTCTTCTTGTAGGATAAGTGTAGGATAAGCTCCATAAGAATGAAAGGCACTTCTATCTCTTGCACTTTACCGTTATAGTCTGTGCTGCTTATCCTATCTGATAAGTTAGACTTCTATTTCTCTTGAGCTTCACCTTCCTAACTATCTTTCTTTCTTTTTTCTTTTCAAATGAATCTTACCTCACCTACTCTGAGAAAAGGGAAAAAAAATTTTGTTCTTATCGTTGTGATTGGCACATATTGTTGTGCTCAAGGTCACTCAATTGTTGTTATTATCAATTATTTGGAAATTTTGTCTTGGTAGTGCTCCTGAGTTTCATTTCCAAATTGTAAAATTTCAGATTCCTTCCTCACATCCTGCTTTCATGCTAATTGTCAAACATCATTCTTTACTCCTATTGGAGGAAAAAGATACTTTTGCCATCAAAGACTTTAAATTTGAATTAAAAAATGGCCGATGCTCTTTGCATCTCATCCGAGGAGTTATAGAAGATTGTGTTATAATATCCCATTGTATTGTAACTGCCAAAAATTCATTACTGTTTGCATGTCTGTGTGTCTAAAGCTGATTTCCAAAATTTGTGAACTTTAAAAGATGGCTTGGAAGTCTTTTTCTGGCATTCATGATTACCTATTGCTGGGGCCTCACTCAAATGATAGATGACTGGTTTTGCACCCACTAGAAAGACATCTGCTGCTGAATACCTACGCATTAAACAAACCACTAAGCTTGATAGTGATAAGGACAATACCATACACTGAAAGAAAAAGGGAGGGAAGATATTTCAACCTCAAGGGCTCTCACTGTTCAATGCCATTAAACGCTTTTTGTGGTTGGATAAGCTTTTCTCAATATTCATTTTTCTCCCACTCATAATGGCCTTTATAACAAAGAGGAAAGTAGACGGGAAAGAGACGGAGACTAAGAGAGTAGAGAAAGGAGGAGAGAGTGAGAGAGAGAGGTAAGAGTTTTAAAACAAAAGGAAAGTAGAAGAGAAAGAGAATAGAGAAAGGGACCAGACATTAGACAATAGAGTCCTAAAGATGAAGATGGTATTTTTTATTTTGAATTCGGGGAAAAAAACATTTAACTTTGGCCTTGCTGTGAACCCAAACAGATTTAGTATGATAGAATTGAGACTCAAGATATGGGTGTTTTATGGTTTTGGGCCCATCTACTTGGGTCCTGATTATTCCCCCGTCCATAGGATTTGATTGACCAAATTTTACTGTTATGGGGTTTTGAGGAGGAGAGGAGCAAATCTAAGCCAAAACCACCCGATAAAACCTGAACCAACCAAACGTTTATGTTCTTGGTTCAGTTTGGGTTTGGGATTTTAAGAAATACAAGTTTTGTTTGGTCTCATTATCCCCCAAAAAAAGAAAGAAATATAGGACCAAACCCATAAGAAACCCAATAATGAGGTTTAAATTATGGATTTTATTTCCATATTTTTATTTTCAGATTATATTTTTTTTTTCTTAAATTGCTGGTACCCTTTATATTATTATATTTTTATAATACTTAAATACTATTTATCTCTCTCTCTCTCTCTCTCTCTCTCTCTCATTTTCACACGATTTTGCCCACTATCCACTTTCCTTTTTTCACTAAAACTCTCTCTTTCCTTCTTTTTCCTTGAACTCTGTCCCTACCTCCCACTCTCATAAGATTTTATCCACTTTCCTTTTTTAATTAAAATTTTTTTTCCTTTTCTTACTAAAACTCTCTCTCTCCCCCCCCCCCCACACTCACACGTTTTTCCCACTCTTTTTTTTTTTCTCTCTCTCTCTCTCTCTCTCTCTCTAAGCTCCTAAGAAGCTCAAAGTGTCAAGAGCAGTAAGAACACGTGATGTGTATATTGTCATTAAATATAGGAGATGGCCTAGCATCTCTTCCTCTCTTAGGATTTTACAAAGGGTTTTGGATGGCGGATCATTGAGGTGCGTGTGAGATCTTAAATCTAATTGGATTGTGAACCCTTGAGCTTCACTTTGGAAAAACACTATGGCCATTGCTAAGTTGCAAAATACAAACAAAGTTCCCAAAAAGTATTTGATTTTACATTGTTATCCCCAATCAAATGCTAAGTTTGAAAAAATATTATATTCTTGTGTCAATAATATTTTCAAAACATTATTTTGCCACATGGTTAAACTGTTTTGGTTGAAACTTGATAGATAAGCAAGGAACTTTCAATCTGTTTTACCACGTGGATGATATGTTAGGGGCAGTTTTTGGTGATTGGATCATCCAATAGGAAAGGCATTTTATGGGGAAAGAGAATATACAGTCCACAAGTCCGATGTGAGAGAGGGCGTGCTAAGAATCTACACTAACTTCGTGGGTTCCCCCACTCCGCACCCAAAAAAAAAAAAATCTATTTTCTCTCCACCATCTCAATAACCACGGTCTCATTGTTTCTTTCCGCCATCTCAATATTTGATGTCTCATAGGAGCCCATTTGTTGATAGAGGAGTTGCCCGATCATCTTGGACATCGGCCATGAAAAACCTTGTCGTTCTCTCCAATCCCACTAGCTCAGCGGTTATCACCGCTACCTTCCTTCCAACCTTCAAAGTTAAAAGAAAATGAAATCACTAATTGATTGGTGTTTAAATTTCTGATCAATTAAAGGAAGTTAAGGGTTTTACGTGCAAATGCACATGTTACGAAATATTTTCTTTAGTGTCTTTTCTTGATAAAATTACAAGTTCATTGTTTTTTACACTTATTTCATACATGTGTATTATAATGTGCTTCTTGCAACGGCAATTGATGACTAATTAAATTGATAACCATTGATAGTTCTAACAAAATTAGTTACATACAAAGGCAATTGATGGCTAGTATTGTGTGTTTCTTGTATTACATTAACTGTTGCATTGTCGAGCATATTCAACCTTCATTAGAACCTAGACCAAATACTCTCTTGTTGTAATTGTCATTATGCTTTGATTTCGATTCTGTTGGCCTTTCTTTATATATATATATATATATATAAATAAAGAATCATGTTATCAAAACTATTCTCTAAAATAACAAAAAAGAGGCCCATGTGAAAATGCTGGTCCGGTCATATCCACCTCTTCTAAACCCCTTCTTCGTTGTTTAGGCTCTTGCAATTAATCAAGTATGGTCTTATTTCCTGATTGTTTCTTCTATCGATTACTGCTAATTCTATTAAATTCTTCTCAGAATATTCTCAATTAATCATTGTTATTGAACCATTGTTCTACTAGGATTTTCTGTGGTTGTACCTTCGTTGAACCACGACACAATCAAGGTTATTTATATCAGTGTTACTTGCACTTATATGACCTGTGATACCCGGTTCTGAGTGGTTTCAACATGTTCATAGTTTTGAATTTCACAACTTTTGGAAGCCAAAGTAGTCATAGATATTTTCTGGAAAAAAAGACTATATGCCTGTGGAAATCGTTTAAAAGATTTATGAGTACAAGTTTATCCACACAAACACTCTAAGAAAAATATTCTACTACATGCATTTGCATGTGTGTATTTACTAGTGTGGGTGTATATATATATATACTAGTAAGAAAAACACGGCAAGTGTACGTGTGGCCAAACATTTTTATACCCTAAAAAAATGCATGGTCATCGTATTTTCATTTATTTCCTATAATCAACATTCTATATCCATTGAAGCAATTAGTAATTTAAGATGATTATGAAATACTAATTTTTTTAATTTCAAATAATGATAGACAATTAGAGCTCTTTTTTGTAGACAATCAATTGTTAAATGTATTTCTAATGCAGAGAGAGAGAGAGAGAGAGAGAGAGAGAGAGAGAGAGAGAGATGTAGAAAGTGAGAAACCTAATGTAGAAAATTTAGGAAGAAATATTTTTGAGACATTTAAACGTTTTTTCAAATATAGAAGGCTCCTCTCTCTCTCTCTCTCTCTCTCTCTCAAACTCAATATTATTCCAACTAAACTTTGTCAACCACTTCCCTTCCTGCAGAATTTCAAAAAGTTGACTACTTCCTCTCCTATAGAATTCATTTAAAAAAAAAATGTTTTGTTTTTCCTGTTTAAAGCCCAAAAAATTCTCATGATATTACCATAGAGGTTAAAACGAAAACATAGTTAAGGGACTTGGTGGATTCGAACCACCATCTTCTTGAGGTATGGACCCATTTCCCACCACAAGCATTCTACCAATTGATTTAAAGACCCATATTTAAATTATAAAATCCGTGATCAAAGAAAGAAAAAGCCAAGTATGAGACTCACAAGAAAATGATCAAATAAATGCACATAATTAAGAAAAAAAAAAGCTAATCCTAAGAAACTACTACTTAAATCCAAACCCACATCTATCACCATCTAAAATCATTGATTGGTATTTAATAAACAATAGTATAAGAAAAGTTATTAGCCAAATTGACTTTACAACAAGAATTGAAGGGTTGGAGTCTTCTCCATTCTCATAGGGAGTAACACCAGAGTCGACATATCAGAAAGCATTTCATATGACATGTTTTCGTTTCATCAACAACTTATACATCCAAGAAAAATTAAAAAGTGAAATATCAACTCCCATAACACTACTAATGGAGTTAAAATGAAAATACAGATAAGAGACTTGGTGGATTCGAATGACCATCGTTTTAAGGCATAAAATAATTTTCACACCCAAAGTACTCTACCAATTGAGCTAAAGATGCATATTTAAATTACAAAAGTTGTGATGAAAGAAAGAAGAAACCAAAATTGAAATATAATATTTCAGATCTAATAAAAATCATGATTTTGTTTTTGGAGTTTAAAGAGGTGCTAGCATATGTTCCTTTTAAGAAAATAATTATTGTCCATCCAGCCATGCAAGATGAGTCATCAAAACACCCATCACAAACTATTACACAAGATGTTTTAGGTAACCACCCTTGGTATTCTGGCCTGGGAATCAAATCACTAATCGGTTGGTAATTATCAAGGCTGATAGGTTGGATAAGACTAAGGCCATTCACCCATCTGTTAATATTAGTTAAAATAGAAGAAGACTTGCTCATAATCAACAACAAACGGAATACCCTCGGATCTCTTAGAGTCAATCAAAAACATAGTATGCTAAGTAAAGAAAATAAATCTATAAAAGAAATATGGAAAGCTTCATCTAAATCAATAAAGAAGATTGATCATCCATCTCTACTCAGAATTCGAAAACTATGAAGTTTGGCAATTAGAAGAAAAATCCATGCAATAAGTAAAACATGAAACAGAGAAAAGTACTAAATTTTCAACTAATCTCTTTAGTTTTTCTTAGATATCAATAATTTTACATCCAAGTGCCAGATTATGTCCTTCAGTGGTGTTGGTCCTTCCCCACGTACTCTTGGACACATCCATGTGTTGGTCGCTAAAGCATGCTTTAATTCATTAACATAAACAATGTTTTTAAACGCTTTTTCAATGTATGATATCAAAGGGACCTCAGGTCCTCAGAATCCAACCCAACTGACCCATTTTGGACGAAAATGCCCAAAAACCTTGGACGGTATCAGGTGTCCATCCCAACATCCCATTTAAACACCGAACATACAAAACTGAGGAAAAAAACAATAGATGGTGGAGATTTTTATCTAATAAATAACAAAATGAACACAATTTGTCCCATATATATAAATCACAAGGCTTGCACTATTTAAAGCTCGTAGAAACATGACATATTAGCTGCATAAAAAATTTTTACAGACTTTTCCAGTCAATCTATCTATGTCTTTTTTCCATTTTGGTCAATCATAGACTATGTCCTAGACCTATCAAAACCATATAATTAGGGTTAGGCCAATCACCGAAAATGAACACAGAGAAGAACAAAATGTTTATCATCAAGCACTGATTTTAGAGAATTAGATTACATGTATCTAGGATGACTAAATCCTTGAGTGGATTCTTCCCATCCGTACCCCTAAACACAAACAAGTTTTTCCCAACGGTGGTACAACTATGACAGTCCCTTGGAGACGAGGCAATGCCTCTCATCGTAGGCCTAATCCATTCCTGCTTAACTGCACACCATCCATAGGTAGAAGTTAGAATGGAAAATAACGAGACTAAAAGATTTATTGGCAAGGAAACTAAAAGATTTTGGCAGAAGCAAAAAAAATTCGAACAGAGGCTGCAACCAAATACTCAGCAAAATCGACAGATCTAAAGAGCGAAATCTCTACCTATGGGGAGAGAAAAGCAAAAAATTGAGTTACCTTCGTGACACAGAGGCTACAACCAAATACTCCGCAAAATCGCTGCCTATGGAGAGAGAAAGAAAACAAGAAAATTGAGTTACCTTCGTGACACAGAGGCTACAACCAAATACTGTGCAAAATCGAACCTCAACCTCGTTGGAAGAAAAAAAATCTACAAAATGAGAGGAAAATCGATTTAGAGAGAGAGATCGCCTCCTACCTCCTACCTCTTACCTTTGGCCGTCCCAAGAGAAAATAAGGCTATTCTTCAACCAAAAAAAGAAAAAAAAAAAAATCTCACCTAGTTATTCTCTACCATGGATTATTTACCAAATCTAACAAAAAATATTATTTATAAAAATATTCTCTATCGATTCATGTTCTTAAATTCTCTCTTTCCAACTCTTTCTTTGACTCTATTATTGGTTGGTAAAGATTTGCAAGAAAACTTAGTACCATCTTAAGGAGGGAGAGAGAGGAGAAGAGATCGCTGGCAAGGGGAGAGTATGGGATAGAGAAGGAAAGAGAAGATATTTATGCTATCTCATATTCTTAAATATGATTGGGTTTGTATTTTGTTGGTATTAGGATTCTAAAAAAATAAAAAAGGATATCATTATGATAAATATGGAGATATATATATATATATATATATATAATTATGGAGAAATTTATAACCAAGAGCAAGAAAACGTGAGGGTGAGGAAGAGGAGGGAAGGATACAATAAAAATTAAAAAAAAAAATCTAAATAAAAAATAGAAAGGGTACCAACAATTTAGGAGAAATAAAAAAGAAAGAAAAAACGATAAGAAAAAAAAGAGGGAATTTATATAAATAAGAAGGGTAGAATAATCCAAAAAAAGATTAGCTACGAAGCATAAGTACGTACTTTTATATAATAGTATGATAATATGATATAATAATACATATACTATATTATTGTATACAATAAATATATTATATAACTACATTGACATGAAATATATACATTTTAAATGTCTCCATTCACTATCAACACCTTTTATAATTACAATATTCATTTGTATCTTTACTTTTTTTTTTTAATATATATTATTGGCTTTTAAAATTTGAGAATAAGTGGATTAATGGTCTCTCTTCCATCCAAATGACAATATACAGGGGTTGCTTAGGGCTCCCATTCAATTAGGATCAATAAGGGCTAGGTTGAGCCCTACAAAGTTGAGCCTAGGTTGAGATATCCCAGTTTGACCTAGGTTTGGGCTGGGCCTGGGCTGAGTTAAGAGACTATAGGGTTGGTTTGGACTGGGTTGACACCCCTAGTCTTAATCTTCTCGAGACTTGACATCGCTAACAAACACCATTGCTTTCCTATAAATATGCGTGAAGGATATAGTTGAGAGGTCAGTGGCAAGCTAAAGACAGTCAAAATGGCACTAAAGTTACCATCATTAAGAGTACTCCTATAGAGAATTACATTATCTCTAATAACAATAAGGGAAAAAGAAGCTTAATAATAAG
>JAJSZK010000548.1:0-11183 GCA_022985045.1 Macadamia tetraphylla | reverse complement strand
TTTGTACCCCTTGAAAGGGGGAGAGGACATTTGGCCTTATTTTAAGGCTTGTTGTGCATCATCCCATTGTATCTAGATTAGCCATGTCATCATGCAAATTATATGTAGCTTAGCCACCCTCACATTATCTTATGCCATGTGTGTTGTGATTATTTTCTAAATGTTAAATGATGATGTTTGTGAGATGAATGTTGACATCATTGTGCATAATGCTTTAAAAGACTAGATGCCGAGTCGGCTTGGAAACGAGAGCGGGGGCCCGTGGAATGGGACGCGAGGCACTATGTAATCTATTTATGTCAAAAGGGCATGCGTGTAGGATTATCACCTTCCGTTACCCTTTCCCCAACGGGGTTGAGGGGGGTTTATTTTGGGGGGAAGAGGGTCGCGTTGGGGGGTCACTTTTTGGGTTAGACATACGCCCACGGTCATTAGGATAATGCAACCCCCGTATATTCAAGAGGGCCAATCGATCGTTTTTAAATTCCCGGACGACCTTTAATTTCCCCATTTACTTTATGTTAAGAGCCGGTCCATGTTTTACTTTTCCGAGTACTCAAAGGGCCTTTTCCCAAGCCCTATGGGTGTATCGCAGATGGAGTTTGCCGACTGAGTAACGCGATGGGTTGTAGTAGCACTAAACCAAAGACTTAGTAATGTTGATTAGGTGGAAGTGATTAAAATGAATTTAAAATATAGTGCATATGGTTGTGATTTGTTGTGTGGACTACGTGGTGGTCCTTCTTTTCATTTCATCGAGCTAGTGAGCTCATCCCACGGTGCATTTTTTTAGATGTTTTTGGGTTTCATCAACTAAGAGATGGGTCGGCCCCACAGCTTGAATTCCCAGGAGGATTGGTGGGCCCTTTGAGGAATTAGAGACAACAATTGCTCGTGGGGTGTCAACAGCTCTGCCGGGAGCTCTTCTTCGATACCGGGAGCCCTACCTTTTGATACCGAGGAGCTTTACATTTGATGCCGAAAGCCGTTTTGATGCCGAAAAAAATGCACCCCTTTTAGTTTTTGATGATCCTTTTGTGTATTTTTATATGTAAATTGTATTCTTTTGTAAATATCATTCGGGCTCACATGTATTTAACTATGTATTACAATTTAGGTATCAAGTATAATGGGAATATTTAAGTAAATTTAAGCCTTCCCTAACCCATGAACACTTTCTTAGTTGTGTGTATGCCGTGGTTAGAACAACGATGATCCCCGGGGTTTGGGTTAACCTGTTAACTCCCCTTTTGGGCCCCCGGGGAAAGGGGGTGACCCCCCTCCAATAGGGATTACGCCCGACTATAGGGGGGATGAAAACACGTTCGAATCCCTTTTTGTTGACGCCGCCCAGGGGCACGGCCGTGGAGGCCGAGGTGATAGCGGGTTCGATAGATGCCGAGGGAGACGGGATGATTGAGGCCGAGAGAGCACCCCATGAGGCCGAGGGAATCCCCATGGAGGCCGAGGAGATAGCGCGTTTGGGGGTGTCGAGGTAAAAACCATAATTGAGGTCAGGTAGCAAAAACTACCGATTGAGGTCGAGGAGATAGGGGATTGATAGATGGAGGGGGAAAATTTGGGATGATTGAGGCCCAGGAGAAAAACGCCGATGGAGGCCGAGGTAGAAGCGCCCATATGTAGCGACTTGTCTTACATGCCGAAAGTAAAAACCCAGAGGCATCGACCTTATGGTATTTTTCACCACTCCCAATACCAGAAGGGGATAGGATTACAATGGACTTTTCAGCTACCATGTACACCTAAGGGATGGACGCGATATGGGTGATCGTTGATGGGTTACTAAGACCCCCATTTCATTCCCATCAAGACTAAGTTCTCTAGGCCAAATTAGCACAACTTATATGGATAACATAGTGCGCTTGCATGGAGTCCCAAAAGAGCATTGTATCGATAGGGACCCAAGATTCACTTTAGATTTTGGAAAAGCTTCCAATATGCCTTAGGATCACAATTGAATTTAAATAGCCACCCATGATCGATGGTCAGGAGCAACCAAGATATTAGAATACATACTGTGGCATGTGCAAGGGAAATTGGGTATTTGGGGAAGAATATATACTCCTTATGGAGTTTTCCTAAAAAAAGCTACAAGCTACAATTGGGATGGCTTGAGGATTATATGGTAGGAGGTAACCCTTTGTATTGGGATGAGGTAGGCGAACCCAATGTTAGGACCAAATGATACAGATGACTTGTGATAAGGTCGATGTTATTCGAGAACAGATTAAAGCACTCCCCCGGAAAAAGGCAGCAAAACCGAAAAGACATTGAATTTCAACCAGAGAAAAGGTTTTTTCAAGATCTTTCCTACTAAAGGGTTGCAAAGATTTCAAAAGGGAAGGGAACCCAAGATACATTGGCCATTTGAGATCTTACCCCGGGGTTGGCTAAAGGGCCACATGCTTGCTCGCCACCTTCACTGGGATGTTTATAACGTATTTCATGTGTCAATACGGGCGAACGCCATGATCCATCTCATGTATTACCGGAACGAATATCTAGAAGCTGATATGACCTTTTAAAAGGGAAACATGAAATTTTGGACCGAAGGTAAAAAACCCTTCAAAACCCCCATTTCCTACGAAGGTGTGATGGGAATCATTCACTTGAAGAAGCATTTTGGGAGAAAGAGGATGAAACCAAGCCAAGACCCTCTTTTTTGAACAATAGTACCCAATTTCGAGGAAAATTTTCGGGGGGGAAATGTACCCTCTTAAACCCCCCCGATTACATGGTTGACCCATAATCTTTAGGACCCAACCGAGAGGGTTAAGGCGGGTTCCTTATGGACCATGATGGCAAGGGTGACTTTGAACACCCCCACCCGATAAGTCCAGTCCCGAGGAGACGGGTATCAAGCCATGTACATGCAATATCATAAGGCCATGTACGGATAAAGGGATATGCATCCGCCCACCGAAAAGGGCCCACCCATGAGGTTACAAGATGTTTTAAAAAATATAAATATATCATTATGTTTTTCCTTTTTTTCATTTATGACACTCAGCTTGGTGAGAAGAGTAAAAGGGAGAGAAAAAAAGGGAAAGAAGAGGAAAAGAGATGAAAGAGGGAAAAAGAAATGGACTTAAGCCCCTAGGTTTGATCTTCCCATTTCATCCGAAGAGTGATCCCCAACACGATCGGGTTAGAAGTGAGGGTATATTCCCTAAACTTTCCCCTACCCAAGTAAACCCTTGATTTGGGTAGAGTTTCTTGAGGTCTTGTAAACCCCTTGAGATGATGAATCTAAAGTTTAATAGATGATCTATGTGTTGATTTTGAAGGATTTGAAAAGTGCTTACAAGGTTGGCAAAAGCATTGGTGATTTAAAGGGATTTTGGGGTTTGAAGGAGTTTTTCAAAGAAGGTAAGATGGTTTATTCTTAAATCTAACCTAGATCTAGGTTAGAACCATCTTAGAGACCTTAATGTGTGGAGAATGGGTTTGAAATGCCCCATTTGATTTTCCCAAAGGTTATGGGGTTTTCGAAAATGTCATTTTTCCAACAAGACTGTGGCCAAGCCCGGGGGCAAATGGCCCACCCGAGGGCACCTACCGAGAAGGCAGCGGGCAATCAAGGGTCGACTACCCGGGTATGAGGGAGGGTCAAGAAGGGGTTCCACCCACTCGAAAACTCCTAACGTGATTTCTCCGAACGGACCCAAAACGAATGTACAACCTTCTTTAGAATTTAAACATGATCTTGCCACCAAATCTTGTTAGTTTGCCCCCAAAGTGGTAATACAAACCCCCCATTCACTCAAGATAGGTTCACTAAATTTACCCCAAAGACCGAATCTCACCCGGGGTGAGTCTTTGTACACTGGTAAGTGGGGAGAGGACGTTGACCTTGTTTCAAGGCTTGTTTGGCATTCATCTAATTGTATCTAGACTAGCCATATCATCATGCACATTTTGAGCTTAGCCATCCTCATATTTTATGCCATGTGTTGGTTTATTTCTCAATGCCAAATGATGATATGCTTATGTGATAAATGTTGACATCATTGTGCATGATGCATTAATAGACTAGATGCCGCCGCTTGGAAACGAAAATTGGTGATCCGTGGAATGGGACGCAGGGCACTATGCAATCGTATGTCAATAGAGCATGCTTTTGGATTATCATCTTCCCTCTTGACCCCTTTCCCAACAGGGGGTTTAGGTGTTGGGTTACCATTTGGGGGGAAGGGGGCGCGTTGTCGGGGCATGGCGGGTTTGACATACGCCAAAAAGGGCATTGGACTTTGGGAACCCCTGGTATATTCAAAAGGGCCAATCGGACTACTTTTAAATTGGGGGAGTCGACCTTTATTTCGCATTTACTTTATGTTGAGAGCCGGTGGTTGGCATGTTTTACTTTTCCGAGTACTTACGGGCCTTCTCCGGCCCGGGAGTTTCCCGATGGAGTTCGCGTCGCACGAGATACGCCAAGGGTGGTTGTAGTAGCACAAACCAAGGACTTAGTAATGTTGTTTAGGTGGATGTGTTTAAAATGAATTGCATAGCATATAGTATATGGTTGTGATTTGTTGTGTGGACTGTGGTCCTTCTTTTCACTTCTGAGCTAGTGAGATCATCCCACGTGACCTCTTTTAGATGATTTTGGGGTGCCAACCCCAAGAGCAAGGGTCGGGCCCCCTAGTTGAATTTCCTAAAGAGGATTTGTGGGTCCCCAGGAATTAGAGCACGAACTTGCCCGGAGGGCTATGTTGGACCAGTTTTTATACCGAATAGCTTGACTCTAATTTTGATGATCCTTTGACACCGATAGCTATACTTTTGATTTTGATGATCCCTTTTTTACCGATGAGCGACTCCCTTTATTTTGATGATCCCCTTTTATACCGAAAATTGATCTGTATCCTTTTATTTTTTTTGATCCCCTTTTATACCGTAAAGACTGATTTTTTATGATTTTTTGTGTATTTGATATGTAAATTGTATTCTTTTGTGTAAATATCATGCTTGGGGGCCCCCATGTACTTAACTATGTATTACAATTTGGGTATCAAGTATAAAGGGAATATCTTGTAAATTAAGTCTTCACAATCGATGAACACTTTCTTAGTTGTGTGTATGCCCGGGGTTGGGTACGACGATGATCTCGTTTGGGGGAACCGGGTTTAACCCCCATCGCCCCTGTGAACGGGCATGACAACGGTGGTATCGAGCGTGATGCTTTATTCACTCACAAAGATATCATTTAGCCCCCATAGAATCTATAATAGGAAATGAGATTGGGTTAATGTAAAACTTTAAGGAGTTAAAAGCCAAAGAAAGAAAGGAATAATAATGGTTGTAGTTAGTTATTGCATTCATGGTATGCATGAGAGAAAATGAAAGATTAATTAATTGATGTCATAACCCATCGAGACGAGTTTAAAAAATTTTCCCAAGATAAGGGCGAAAAACGAGATTTCTAAAATTTTCCACATAAACACCGATAAACAAATATATATAAATATCAATGATCATAATTAACAAAAGACACCGCAACTAAACTACACAAGTTATCAAACATACAAATTCACCACAAACCACCATCAAAACACATCACCCCACAAATAAGTTCGACAGAGAAAGTACAAAGAATGAGAAAAGAAAGAAAAAAACAAAAGATCAATAATATAAACAGGGGAGAAGCTAGTGGACGAAAGTCCTCACCGATCTTCGCCATTGTCCAATACTACTACCCGTCAGAGGTCTAGAGTTAACGTGAGTCGACGGTAGTAGTCAAACCTCGAGTTCACTAGCGACATCCCCCCTCAAGGGGCAAAATCCGAAATGGCTTTGGCCGTTTTATCCAAGTCCCGCCCAACTGAGGAATGAACTCTAGGGGAGCTCTCCGTGATGTTTTCCCCCTGAAGCACTCTCATCCGCCTTTTTAAATGATCTTTCCTTCCTTCAAAGCCCCAAATAGACATCATGCCCTCAAAATCATATGCACCACTCTCTTTTGGGGTCTATGGGCGGCCCCTCTAGTGAAGCTAGGATCAGCACCTCTCGACCCATGAGGCACCTCAAGGATGTCCTCCCACAAAATCATCCTCCTCACCCCGAGGAACATAGTCCTCATCCTCCTCACTAGACTCCTCCTCCAGGGAACATCCTCCCTAAGGGCAGCCCCCGCCCCTACCCCCAGCCCCCCCCTCGAGGTACATCCATAAGAGTGTGGAGACCCATCCTCAATAGATTCCCCTTTCAAACTTATCAGAATCTTCCCTCCTCACCACGGTCCCCCCCAAAGAACTCAAAGATCCCGTGAGGATCCCCCCATATGGAAACCTCCATCCTCGGGTGAGAAGTATGGTGCTCCATGGTCTTGAGGATGACGTAAGGCAAGCACAAGTGCTCGCCCCCCCCTTTAAAGCCTTATAAATGCAAAAGGCTAAGAAGGCCCATGAAGCCCACCTTTCCTGACCTCTAGGGAGCAAGTTGAACGGACCAAACGGGCAAACACACGAACCTGGGGGAAAAATGATGTCCGAACCGGCGCCACAGATAGTCTCATAGATGTGGTCCGTGTCTCCAACTCAAGAAGGGGCCCATGGGCCCCCGGAGGATCAGAAACGGTGCCCAATCAAGAAATCCCCAAATGCTAGCGGGGTGTTCAAAAACGAATGTCCACCCCTTCACATACTAGTTATCGAATTCTCCGCACGGTAGGAAACCCCCGTGTTAAAAAGAGAATCTACGAACCAGCTACTTGTAGCCCCGACGGTCATGGGGAGGATAGACGAACCCCAAGGGCAAATCTCCCGTGAACCCGGGGAAATCGCCAACTACCACTTTTCCCATCATGCACTTTCGAAAGCTCCCACTGGTTGCCGCCCCAAAGGGAAGAGATCCTCATAGCGGAAGGATCAATGGGGGGAGGTGGGGCACCTTTGGGGGGGGTCGGGGAACTAGTCCCCCACTCTTCCTTTTGGAAGCGATGGTCTTACGCCAACGCCGAGTATGTGGGTTCTTGCCCTTTCAAGAAGACATCCCCACAAGAAAAGAGGAGAAAGAATGGTGAGTAAGGGAAAAGGAATAACAAAGAGAATAAATAGATGGGTGAGCAATAAGAGGAAGCCCCCAAAATCCAAAGCATGGCTAAATAGAAATATGACAAAAACAAATGAATGATAGAAAGTATATGGATGAAGTGCATGGTAAGTGACAAGAGTAAATTATGGCAAAATAGCAAAGTGACAAAAGGCATATAAAGCATGGCAACTAAGGAAGGGAAAGACCCCAATTCTCAATGTGCAAGTTCAATCTAAGAAAATTTAAAAGACTCACAATAGAGTAAAGCTTGAAGCTACATATCTAAGATTTAAATGCCATCGAGAATCTAGAATATGAAAAAACATCTACTATTATGATATTGATGTGAAAGGAATCCACAAGTATAAAGGGGATGGAAAGAGAATCAAAGAAACCCAACACAAAGAGATGGATTTTCATGGAAGAAATATTTCAAGCATACGGATTTTCTATGATCTCTAAAAATGTCAAGTACAAATCAAACATAAGGCATCGTTTGAGTTATTAATTGGGAAGAAAAGAGAAGAGATTGAAGAAATCCCCAAATTTGAGAAAAAGGGCACGGGGGGGTTTTCAAAAATTGAGAAGAAAATCCTAAAACTAGAAATAAATCATAGAGAAAACATCACATTCACATGAAAACATTGTTCTATGGAAAGAAACACGGAAAAGAATTGAGATTGAAGACTACACAGAGTTCTACCCCAAAGTACACGCCGAGAAGAAATGAGGAAGAAACTTACTTGTAGGTAGAGGAGTTGAATCTTCCCAAACTCTAGATCGTTGAGGAGATCGCAGGAAGCATCAAGGAGCTCTCAAAATCGCTGAGAGAGAGAGGGGGAGAGAGTGAGGGAAAAAATGGGAGAACAATGAGGAACAGGGGTAAAAGCCCGTTTGAA
Organism: Macadamia tetraphylla; assembly: GCA_022985045.1. NCBI lineage: Eukaryota > Viridiplantae > Streptophyta > Magnoliopsida > Proteales > Proteaceae > Macadamia > Macadamia tetraphylla. Next base: position 3,228 of record JAJSZK010000548.1, on the reverse strand, counting down.
TTTTTTGCGAGACCACGGCCATTGCTCCCAACCCTCCCCCCCAATTGAGAGAAAACTTGAAAAGAAAAAAAGAACCCCCTTTCTGAAGCACTAGCCCCCAGATTTTTAATCGTTATGGCTAGTTGCAAAGGGTCATACACTATAATACCCCGTGTGTTGGCATATAATTATGTGTCGATATCAATTCTAAGGTTTTAACCAATGTGGTGCATGATAGTTTTGTAAGGATAATATGGAAAGGGTTTGATCCGTAGCAATGCACGAGGTACCTCCCTGGTCCTCGCGGGGCACACCACCCAACCCGTAGGTCCCGCCCAGGAGCAAACCCCACTTTCACAACCTCCAGAGATTTTTAGGGGGGGGCACAAGGGGACCCCCATGACGCACTTTCCGACCTCCACCGTTATTACTCCGGAGATGTTTACCATAATCCAAAAAACAATAGGCTTTCCCGAACAAATGGTTCAGAAAAAAAGCATTTATATGCTTTTACAAAAAACAATTGGGCCTTTTTCAAACAAAATCAACCTCCCCGGGTATTACTCCACAGACCCACCTGTAAGGTCCCGACGGGGCCACAAGGAGAGGTACACCTAATTCCACCATTTAGTGTTCCTTCGTGTGGTGCCCTCCATACCCCTACTATCTAGCTTATGCTCCCATCACCACCATAAAAAACGTCGAGGGTAGTGGAGCGCTCAAGAGGAACTTGCCACCGATTCTCTAAGGTGGGAGGATCTCGACCCGACCAAGGATCCAAGAGGGGAGAAAATATTTGAGGTGATTGAGTGCACCGCTAGTAAACTTATTTTGGGGTTGCAACTCAAGAAGGAGGCTAACTCGGGGGCAAGCCTGCCCATATTGTTGGTCGCATCCAACCCACCGGGAACACCCCGGAGTTGTTCTTGGACAATCATTACCCAGAAACTTCAGGACCGAAGAGACGGAATTTATTTAACTCAAGGAAGTAAGACTATCCTTGAGTATCAAAAAAGGCTTGAGAGCTTGCTCCATTTTGTCCCTAGGGATATGGGGCAACAAGAAAAGGGCAAGATTTTTGAAGGGCCTAAAGGCATCCATTGGGTCTATACTTGAGGTCTTAGACTTGATGGGCTATGGGAAGGATCAAGACTATGGAAGATAAGGGAGAACCCCTCACAACCGGATCGGGAAAAGAACAACCATTTTGGATAGGGCAACTCCTCCAAAGGGATACCGTGGGTCATACACTTTGGGGCCAAAATAGGCAGCCCATAAGCATCTAGCTACCCTCCTGACCAGGGGGGTTCGGGGTTATATCCTTCTAAACACTAGTGCGGTACCTATAGTTCCAAGGCCGGGTTGCAGAGGGGCCCCACCCCCGCTAACATCACAGACTGCTTTAACTACCATTCCTATGGGCACTATGTTTAAAAACGGGGTCGACCAGCCTTACCTCCCACTTTCCCATTCAACCCCCCCTTAACTCGGGAATCAACCGCAGGAAGGATGTATACCCTATCACCGAGGAAGAGGCCCATTTAAGGGGAAATACATTTTAAGTTTAAGAATTTTCTTATGTTGAATATTGATAACCCGTATTTATATGCATTGTTACACTAGGTATTCTACCTATATCGGGCACACCATCCTATGTCTTATTCGATTCGAGCCACATTCATTCATATCTAAAAATTTTCTGAAACTTAGTATGTCACCCAGACCCTAGATCAGGGGATGATTTTAGTATGCCACGTAAAGTTACACTTGAAGGAGGTATGGGCCGTTGGAAATTAGTGGAAGAAATTGGATGCACAACTTTAAGTTCAATATGCATTTCGATGTTAACGGGCATGGTTTGGGTTGGGCTCATTGAGCTAATGTGATGTGGAAAAGCAATTAGGGTGATAGATAACAAGGAAGAGAATTGGTATACCAAGCGTTTTGAAACAAAGTAGAAAGGTCCTCCTCGCCTTTCAAGTGGTAAAGTTTTTGGGAGAGTGGATGTCAGGCTACTTAGCATCGAAATTGATGTTGATTTAAAGGGTTACACCTCAGAAGAGGTAAAGGTGGTTAAAGAGTTTCCCATTCCTCATGATCCATGCATTTATCACCGATAGAGAGTTGGGGTTTGCTATAGACTTGGTTCCCGAATGCCCAGGGGCAATGCTCCATAAGGGGTGGCACCAAATTGAAGGAGTTGCGTATGCAAGTGAATTATTGAAAAGGGGGTTTTTTCACCCAAGTGTTTCACCTTGGGGTACCAAAAATTGTTTGTCAAGAAGAAGGATGGCATATGATGTGCATCGATTATCGGGGAAATTTAAAAAAGCTAACCATTAAGAACCGATCCATTGCCACGCATTTATGATTTATTTGACCAACCGCAGGATGCCAAGGTATTTTCAAAGATAGACCTTCGATCGCTATTATTAGCTCAAGATAAAGAGCACATACCCAAGCCAAAAATTCAGACTCGATGGTCACTATGAGTTCCTAGTGTTATCTTTTTTAACCAATGCACCCGGGAGATTCATGGATTTAATGAATCGAGTATTTCATGATGTCCTCGATAAATGGGTAAATTTTTTTTATTGATGACATCTTGATCTACTTCAAGATGTAAGAGGGACACTAACATTTTAGAACTGTTACAGAGGTAATAATCAAACAACCTTTGGGCCCCGAATTGCAAAAGATCGAGTTAAGGTTCAAGATCAAACAATGAACACCCATTTTGTTTGCCAAAGATGGGGCATTGATGTTTCGAAAAGGGATTGTGTACCATGATTTGATATACAAGACAAGATAGTGCGAGAAGTATGGCCAAATTAGCACAACTTATATGGATAACATAGTGTGCTTGCATGGAGTGCCGGGGCATTATATCGATAGGGACCCAAGATTCACTTCCCGATTTTGGGAAAAACTTCTAGCATGCCTTAGGGTCACAATTGAATTTGAGTACGCCAATTTATCGATGGTCAAGGGGGTAACCATACAGATATTAGAAGACATGCTGTGGATGCAATGGAAATGTGGTAGTTGGGAAGAAAATACCCCTTTTTGGAGTTGGCCTATAACAACAGCTACAAGCTACAATTGGATGGCCCGATGAGGCATTATATGGTAGGAGGAAACCTCCCCATTGGGATGAGGTAGGGAACGCCAATGTTAGGACCTAAAATCACAGATGACTTGTGACAAGGTCGATGTTATTCGAGAACGGATTAAAGCGCCTCCCTTGGC
>JAJSZK010000547.1:0-12443 GCA_022985045.1 Macadamia tetraphylla | reverse complement strand
TTTTGTCATTTTGATTGCTTTTAAGGTCAAAAAGCAAATTCAACCTCAACTTTTGAATCGTTATTTTGATTTAAATGGCAAAATAGAGGTATTTTGAGAATGAATACCTCTTCCCAAACAACCCAAAAAACCCCCTCGTCCCAAATCGTCTTCCTCCCCCGGAGTCTTTCTTACCTTTCTTGGTTTTATGGCACAAAGTTTGGCAAGAACATCTCCGTTTGAGTTAGGTAAAGGCTATCTTTCTTCTCGGCATGTCCAATGCTTTTATGAGTTTTAGGGTTTAAAACTTTTGGTGGACTTCATTTATGTTTTTTGAAATTTAGAAAACAAAACCTCTTCCCAGAAATTCATGTATCAATTATATTGCAATAATTTCTATTGTTGTGCATTAGAGATGAGGTGGGTAAGACAGTTCTAATCATGTCTATTTTTCTCTCTTCAAAGAAATCAATTGTATGAAATATGCTAGTGTTTTTAAGAAAGTTAAAATCCAGAAAGATGACAAATGGCAATATTGTATGCTTTTTTTCTTTGTAAAGTAATATCGTAGGCTTGATACTACTATAATGATGACATGTGAAATTTTGTAATTATAATATATTTTATAGGTTGATTCTAAGGGTTTTGGGATTGATTCTGGTCAATTCCAATTTGATTTGGATTTGGATTGATATTGGTAGCTACTAATTTGATCTTTGATTCTGTGTTTAAAATCGATTATAAGGTTTATAGGACTAGATCGTGGGTCTTAAGATTTGATGGCGATTCTAGGGTTCTTTTTATCCGATTTTGATTTGATTGGATCAAAATTTATAGGAATCAGTTCCAAGGATGTAGGGGAGGGTATCAGTATTGGTCTCTATCAATGTCGATTCTATACCAATCCAGATCGGATCGGATCGGTGGATATCGGTCTATTTTACCCTTGATTTTTATAAAAGGTACTAATTTTTACCTATTTTACCCCTGAAGCGATGCGGATAACCAATCCGGATCGAGGATCTGTCTTCATCCGATACGACCGATCCCAGACCGATACTTGAAACCATGATCAGTTCGATCTCCAATTCCAAGTTTAAAATCCCCAGTTGATTTGGCTAGTTCGGATCAATCCCAATTCTAATCATTATAGAATGGCATATCTAGGATTTTTGGGATTAGGCTATTTGTTTTTAGAATTTAGTGTCAATTCTAGCATTTTGTGATTGATTCGGATATGATCCAGTTGGAATCATTTGGGACCAATTTATTCTTTGATTTTGAGTTAAAATTCGGAACTAGCCGATCTGGATTAGAATTGGTCATGAACTATCCAACTCGGAAGTTCTAGAATGGTCAATTTAGAATTGGAATCACTAGAGGATTGTTTTGATACTCAATTTCGAGTTTAAAATCATTGGTTGAATAAACCAATTTCGATCCAAATCGACCATAGTAATACCTATCTAGGCTATTTGAATGATGATTATAAGGTTTTTGTGATTGATTTGATCCATTTCAATTTTGGTCACTTTGATCCAGATTTTATCTAGTATTAGGCCAAGTTGAAATCAAAGTTCAATTTCAATTTAGACCGATTCGGTTTTATTGAGTTGACTTAATGGCCTCTTGTAGGTAATATGTTCTCCTTTAGTAATTTTTAAGTTGTTCTAAGGTCTTTTATGGTTTCTATTCTCTTGATCTGGTCCAATTCAATTTTTACCAATTTGATAAAACTCAAATCGATAAAGATTCATTTCACGTTTCTCTTGATTAGTCCAACCGCTTGGACTGAAAATGACACCTTACTCAAAGCAATAGACCCAATTACCCTCAGTTAATATAAATTTTTTTTTTCAATCCCATGTTGGACTTTAGAGACAATGAATTGAGATTTGAGATTCCAAGCGTAGCGATGAGTCTATTTGAGGATAAAATTACATTTCTACCCTTTTTAAATACTTTGTCATAAAAAGTGGTGCAACAACTTTTAAGTTTTTATTAGGAATATAAACACATGAAATTACTTTTTGAATCTTCTTGAACCAATCATTTCTTTCACAGTATAAGACGTTTTAGGTAATTAAAAGTGGGTTACAAGCCTTTTGTAACCTACCTAGGTTACAACTAGACAAATCCATAAATATAAACCCAACGGTTTAACCAACAACCAACAAAAACTAGTATTCTTTATTCTTGGATAACCTGCTAGCATGTCCAACTCTTTAGGGCAGATGGAATGCATGATGAACAAAGGCAGGAGGAGGCTATCCTTGGGTGGACAGATTTAACTTATCCGGAGGCATTAAAAATCCTTATTACATTTTGAATTTGTTTTCATTAACAAAAGTTTTCTTGCCAAGGTTATTGAGATAGAAACATGCTGCACAGCTGTGTAGTGGCAGAAGACTCCAACCAGCCAGATTATGTTAAACTGGTCAGAGAACTTTGTGCAGACCACAAAGTCAGCTTGATGTCGGTGCGGAGTGCTAAGACTCTTGGCGAATGGGCACGGGTAAGTACCATCCAGTTCCCATATTTACATCAGCTATCAGTTACTTATCCTTCCCTTCTGAGAGAGATTTTCTCTACAATCAAAACTGTGTTGCACCATAGGTTGTGCCTGTTTGACTTTCTTGTTGGTAGGACATTAGTGAGGTCAGTTGATCTTTGTAGAACTGGGAAATAGTCCTGAGTTGGGAGGTTTGCTATTTGTGTTTGGCACTAGGGATTGAGGCATTGGTAGAATAAGAGAAGCCAACCCCTGCTGGTGTCTCTAAGTTTAACATGTTTGCTTCTGTCCATAAATCAAAAGTGAGATAAAATCAAATCAATTCTTTAGTTTGGTCCTTCTTCTGCCTATAAACTAAATCAACAGAGACACCCGAAACAGAAAGAATGAATTTGAGACCTCTGTTCCAGCTATATTGATTTCTGTCTCCACTTGGTCTAAAAGGTCCATACTCAGAAAATGCTCCGAATCCAACAGAAGAACAACCCGGCCTTGAAACAAAATTAGACTCAGAAAATATTATGAATACAATTGCTCATGATTTGACACTTAATTTTCAAATTTTTGACGTCCAGATGATCAAGCGAACAGGGAAAGGGAAGCTCCATCCTACCTCCATTCAACCAAAGAACCACAGGCTTTGAAGCTGCAGACAAGTACCATGGTAAACTCAGAATTGTAGGTTTGAACGATGAAGTAGCCCCATATGGGAATCAGGGAAAAATTAATAAAAGATTAATCTATTGGTTTCTTTTGCAGGTGTTATAAAGTTTGATCCAGCTATTGGAAAGCAATTCAAAGCTCCTGTTCCTACTCAATCTTACACCACATATTTTGCAGAGGCTTTGATTGCTGAAGCAGAGGTTGACAAAGACGTTGTTGCCATACATGCTAGATTGGGACGAGGGGCAGGCCTGAATCTATTCCTTCGCCGCTTCCCAACACGATATTTTGATGTTGGCATTGCAGAACAGCATGTTGTCACTTTTGCTGCAGGCCTCGCCTGTGAAGGCCTTAAACCATTCTGTGCCGTCTACTCATCTTTCTTGCAGAGGGCTTATGATCAGGTAACTCAAATGCTTCATTTTCTTCCTTCTCTTCATCATATTTCTTCCCTTTTGTGATTAGCATGGCTATGTTCATTATGTTTAGTGTCACAACCCACTTCCAGTAGACCCAACTTACCATTAGGAATACCGGCGGTGTGAGTAAGACACGTATTTGTCTTACGAACCTACCAGGATCTCTGATAGCAGTACCTTAACATTTCACAATCTCACATCAAAACCCACCAAAAGCAGCGGAATCAGAGTATAATAGCGGAATCAACAGAATTAAATGGGGGAATTATCTAATGATAAACATAATATCAATAACCAAGTTATTCTGTTTACAATCCTTCAAGACTTACATAATCAAGTTTGAAACATAATATTCACAGACCTGTATCAACATAATAAAAAATACGCCGAACACCTCACGGCACCGCGTATGCACAGAAGTCACAAGCACAGTTCTGGCTATGCTCCTCCGCGTCCGGTATTCACCAGTTGCTCACTCCGTACTTGGGTCCGGAGGATAGAAAATCACTAGCCATGAGCACAACCGTACCTGCATCATCATTTAAAAAGTGTATACGTGGGGTGAGCTTTTCAACTCACTCAGTGAGGGGTGGGGTTCAAGCACATCCAATAGGACATTCGCAATAATAATTTATGATGCATAATAGCAAAAATTAAACATGTAGTCCATGATGCTTGTGATGCAATTCATTTGTTTTATTATCCACCTAACAATACAAACTAAGTCTGGTAAAATGCTACTACGGCACATTAGGCTGTATCCTTTGTCTCGGAACCGCCATCGACTATGGATGGATACAAACCCTAGCCATAAATAGAAGTCTGTCAGTCCCCGTATGTGTCCATAGGTCACCCAGCAAACCTCTAATAATCCCCTCCTGAAAGTCATGGCACCTGTAACACATTGGCCACGCCGGACAGGTTCTTGCCTCCGGCAACCATCACATCGTACAGCGGGTGTGGCATTCCGAGAAGGCACATCGAATATACCACAATGGGTTATTGTTTGAGATTTAAAATGTAACCGCAAGCGTACGGATCAGTGTAGCTACGGAATTGAACACGAGGAGAGCGACCACTTTATTTTTATTTCTTTTAATAATGCGAAGTGAACGATTAATGGTTGTGATCTAATTCTAATTACCGTCCTAAAAATAACGTCCTAACCATTCGTCATCTAAGAATTTAAAGACGCAAGCCACGCAATTAAAATTAAATAAATAAATAACTGAAAATAAACAACCCACGCAATTAAAAAAAAATAATAATAATAAAGGAAAAAATAAAAGCTGAAATAAAAATAAAGTAAAAGAAAGGGGATAAAGCTAGAGAGAGACTCACAAGTAGGTTTCTCTACTTAGCCGAGGATGCATCATAATATGAGCTTCCCTACTTGACCGAAGTCACTCTTACAAGGGTTTCTCTACTTGGCTTTAGGAAAGGGAGACAATTAAAATAAAAGCAATAAATTGATGGTTTTATGGCTAGGAGGGCAAAACCAACACATACACTAGCCATGAACCTTGGGGAAAGGATAGCAATAATGTAATGACTGAATAAAATCCTAAATTAAGAAAGAAATGGTAGTCGAAGAGGGAATGAGAGGGGAGAAGACTCTGAAGGAGCCTACTTACTTGAATCAATACTTGAACTTGAAAAAAATTGCTCCACGGCTCGTGATCTTGTCACCTAGATCTAAGCCTAGAACTATAACTAAAAATTGCAACTCAATTGCATAAATCATAAACATAAAAAGAACTGAATAAAAATAAAAGAGTACTTGCATTAATTGAAATAAAAAAAACTATTACAAAAGTGATTAAAGCAAAAATAGAGAAGAACTAAAACTAAAGAGAGAGAAAGGAAGAGAGAGCAACTAAAGAAAACTAGAAGAAGAATGAATTGTGTCTCCTCCTCTTACATGAGTTGTATTTATAGGGAATGGAGAGGTAGGGTAACAATTTTCTCTTTCCTAAAAGAGAAACCCACAATTGATTGTGAGATCTTTTGAGTCCAAAAGTGCTAAGATGGAAGAGAGAAGAGAGAAATAAATTTTGAGAAATTTCCTAAAATTTTTGCTTATTTTCTTTCCTTTTTTTCTAATTTATTTTTCTTCTTTTTTCTCTCTCTAGGGACGATTTTTTTCTTCCTTTGTGTGATTTGGACAATCTTTGGTGATGATGTGAAGGAGAGAGAAGATTTGGACAATTTTGGTTCTCCCTTTTTCTCTTTCCTTTTTTTCTTCTCTTCTTGCTTCCACGATTTTGCTTTCCTTTTTTTTTCTTTTCTTCTCTTCTTGCTTCCACGATTTTGCTTGCTTCTAACTTGATGTGGAAATCCTCCATGCCCTTAGTGCTTTAAGTGAGTGAAAAGCAAGAAATCTTCAACAAAATCTTCTAAAAAAACAACCATGAGATTCGAACTTGAGACCTCTTGGTGAGCAAGAGAATTTTGTACACATAGCTCACCAACTAAGCTAGGTAGTTGTTGTTACCAAAAACAAATCTTTAATCACTTAAAGATGTGGCCCATCGATCCTTGTTGGTATTTGGAGTATTCCTTGTACCTGGGACAATTGCAAGCGGGTGGTTCGCATCTCGGTTCGATTCGATCCATTATTCTTTTCGACCGAAAAGAATAATCATTAGTCTGGTGACCAAACGAATGTGTACTTTTAATTGAACACGTCCATCTTGCTCGAATTTCGTCCTCTTCGCAACCATGGAAAGAAATAGGACCTCTTTACGTGTAAAATTGAAGATATAGCTCCGATAGTCCTTAAGGCCTTGAAAATATAAAACCGCAAAAGAGAGTAAACCCAAGGTAGCTCCATTCTAAATATGTAAAATGCATGTTTTACTACCTAGATTTCACATAAATGTGCTCATCAAATTCCCCACACTTAGACTTTGCTAGTCCTCAGCAAAACAAAAAGAAAAAATAAAGATAAAAAAACCTAACTCACTTTCAAGAATCACGGTTGCACTTAGCATGTGCAACAAGCCTTTAAACCCCTAGGTCACCCCTAGTGGACGAGTTGTGTCTCGTGGGTGTTTGCAGTGAATATACACCCAAAATTCAGAATAAACAAATCCCAACTTTGGCTAAAGGTAAGGCCCATACCAATCCGGAGCAAAGATAATTTCTCTTACAAGGAACCCCCACACTTGAACTTTTATTACCCTTTATCAATTCCAGGAACTAGCATATTTCTTAATTTGGAACTCACCTCATCTCTTCCAAAACATCCTTATCTTAGGGCAAAACCACTTGTGAAGAAATAGGGAACCAATGACTAAGGCGTTGGAGTGTTTTTGACCAAACATGTTACCAAGCAATAATGACATTTGCACATTTTTTTTCTCTTTTTTTTGCTTAATAAACTCTATTCTACTCCACTACTTTTGGCTGAATGACATGGTGGAGCAAACACAGACACCAAGTTACTATGTAGCTTCGCTTTTGCATATGTCCACAAAGCGGTGATGCTAGAGTTACTTGAAGTTTCCTCCCAAGGAATTTCGATCAAGACACCACGCTTCGAGGCAATGCCTGCTAGTTCCAAAGGAATCAACTCTTATTCTTCTTTATACCACATTTCTCAATTCATTTAAAATTGTGCATTTGTCAACCCATGCCAAATTAAAAAGAAGGTCTCAACTCCAAATCAAAAGTACAAGGAACCCACAGACTTACATATGGTCCATCACCATAAAAACAGGGTCTCTTATTTTTCAAAAGAAAGTCCCATCTCAAGACACATGCTTGTTTCTTTCTTCTCAACAGGGTTTTTATACGTTCAAAATGGGTACCTTAATCAAAAATTTTATTTTCATACATCAAGCAACCGAATGGTATGATCATTAGCCAAAAACCAAAGTAGGACTTCATCCTTAGCAAGCTCAAAAATAAAAAGAAAAACAAACAAAACAAAGTGAAAAAAAAAAAAACAAAACTGGTTTCCTCCCCACACTTAAGTCATGCAATGTCCTCAATGCATGGAAAAAAATTAAAAGCAAAGACAATGCAAGGGGTCATACTGATTAAAATTTAGTCATCGGTGTAAAAGGTTCATGGAGATCCATGACCTCTTCACTACTAGTAGTAGGAAACTCGAGAGCGGTTTCAACGCGACCATTAACCTTAAATTACCCCTGTTCTCGGATTCAAAATCTCCACACCCCATGGGGATATACATTATGAACAATAAATGGGCCATCCCATCGGGATCTAAACTTACCGGGAAAAGATGCAATCGAGAGTTGTACAATAAGACCTTATCACGATTGCAAAAGATTTCTGAGAATGTGTTTATCATGGAAAGCTTTGGTCTTTTCCTTAAATTCTAGAACTTTCATATGTTTCATTCCTAAGTTCCTCCAACTCGGATAGTTGGAGCCTACGATGAATTCCGCATAGACAAATCAAAGTTAAGCTTCAATGGCCCAAAAGGCCTTATGCTCCAACTCAACCTGGTAAGTGACAAGCTTTTCCATACACCAAGCGGTGGGAGTGACCAAGGTCGGTCTTGAATGCAATCCGATGGGCCCAAGGCATCAATGAGCCTAAGGGACCAATCCTTACGTTGGGATTAACAGTTTTCTCAAGATTTGTTTGATCGCCTATTAGACACCTCCTTGGCCACTAGTTTGAGGGTGATAAGGGGTAGATAACTTATGGGTGATCCCATACTTTTTCATTAAGGCCTCAAAAGGCCGATTACAAAATAGTACCCCTATCACTAATTATTGCCGTGGTGCACCAAAGCGAAAAAAATGTTCTCTTTGAAAACTGGACCACCACTTTGTGGTCATTAGTTTACAAGGTATGGCCTCTATCCATTTAGAAACATAATCAACGGCCAAAGTATGTACAAATTCCCAAAGAATTGGGAATGGTCCCATAAAATCGATGCCCCATACATCAAAGATCTCAACTACCAAAATAGGGTTGAGGGCATCATGTTCCTTTATTAATCTGACCAAAAGTGGCGGCGGGGCAAGCCTTGCAAAAATCAAAAGCATCTCTAAAAAGAGTGGGCCAATAAAATCCGCATTGGAGAACCTTTGCGGCAGTCTTCTTAGGTCCAAAGTGTCCACCACATGCATGATCATGACAAAAAGAAAGAATGGAATGTTGTTCATGATCAGGAACACATCGTCGGATAATCTGATCTGGACATATCTTAAACAAATAAGGATCATCCCAGAAAAAGTGCTTAACTTGGGAATGAAACCTATACTTATCTTGGGTGGACCAGTGATCCGGAGTCACACCTGAAACTAAGAAGTTGACAATGTCGGCAAACCACGGTTCACTGGACATTACAAATAATTGTTCATCGGAAAGTTCTCGATTGTGGAGAATCAGCAGTCAAGGAATTGGGAAGCCGGGATAAATGGTCGCAACTAGGTTTTCAACTCCTTTCTTATCCTAATTTCTAAATCAAACTCTTGCAAAGTAAAACCCACCTAATGAGGCGAGCTTTGGCATCCTTCTTCAACTAGGTATCAGGCGAAATGATCGGTATACACCACCACATGTGAACCAACTAAGTAAGACCGAAACTTTTCTAATGCAAACACAACACTAAAAATTCTTTTGGTGGTTGTATAATTGAGTTTGCATCATTTAAGGTCCTACTAGCATAGTAAATGACAGTGGGTAACTTATCAATCCTTTGACCTAAAATGCTCCTATGGTAAAATCGAAGCATCACACATCAATTCAAAAGTTCGGCCAACGTGGTTGAACAATGGGGCATTGGTCAACTCCTTCTTAAGTTGCTTGAAGGATTCTAGGCACTCTTTGGAAAACTCAAAAGTCTGATCTTTGACAAGTAATGAGGTGAGAGGTCGGGCTAACTGACTAAAGTTCTTAATAAACCTTATGTAGAAGCCTGCATGCCCTAGAAAAGACCGAACATCCTTAACAGATTGAGGAGGTGGTAAATTATCAATTAAATCCACTTTGGCTCTATCTACCTTAATTCCCTCCTTGGATATTACATGGCCTAAAACAATACGATTTAACCATAAAATGACATTTCTCCCAATTCAAAACCAAATTCTTAGATATGCACCTTTTCAAAACTAGGGAAAGATGATGAAGACATTGAATAGGAATTCCCATGAATTGAAAAGTCATCCATAAATACTTCTAAAATTTTTGACCATGTCGAGAAAAAATGCTCATCATGCATCGATGGAGCGTGGGGGGCATTGCAAAGCCCAAAGGGCATACGCTGTAAGCAAATGTTCCATATGGGCATGTAAAGTGGTCTTATGTTGGTCCTCTAAAGCAATTGGGATTTGGTTATAGCGAATATCCATCAAGAAAGCAATAGTATTCATGTCCAGCTAACCTCTCTAACATCGGTCAATGAATGGCAATGGGAAGTGGTCCTTCAGTTGCCGCATTTAACTCCTGTAATCAATGCACACCGCCATCTGTTTGGACACGGGTAGGGATCAACTCATTATTGGCATTAGGAACTACAGTCACAGACTTCTTAGGCACTACATGGAAGGCTTACCCATTGGTACATCGAAATAGGATAAATTATTCCATGATCCAAGCACTTTAGGATCTCTTTCTTAATAGCTTCCATCATCACTGGGTTAGCTCTTCTTTGGGGTTCCGTGGATGGTTTGGAATCCTCCATAAGATGTATATGATGTTGCACAATGGAAGGGCTTATACCCTTGATATCAGCCATGGTCCAACCTAGGGCTTCCTTATTATCTTTTAACACTTTAAGTAACTCCTCTTCCTGGCTAGAAGTCAAATTTGAAGAAATTATTACAGGAAGAGTCAGTGAACCCTAGGAAAGCATATCTCAAATTAGATGGCAACTCCTTAAGATCTAGCTTAGGGGGCTCAACTATGGAAGGTTTGGGAATGGAATTGGAAAAGGGTCCTAAGGGCTCCACAAGTGTGTGAAGACTCAAGACTTCAGAAAAGAAATTTTCACTATCATCATCCAACTCATCCATACACTCTTGGAATTCTGAATCAAAATCAATATCAAAGTTGGTAACTAAATCATCAGAAAAATCCAAAAAATCCTCAAGCATATTGATCTCTTCTTCCATATGTGGTTGCTTCCCAATCCTAAACATGTTAAACTCCACAGTTTGGTTACCAAAAGATAATCTTAGGAAACCATTTCGGCAATTGATTAATGCATTACTGGTAGCCAAGAATGGTCTTCCTAGAATTATTGGGATCTCATCCTTGGTTGAGAATGGCTTAGTATCTAACACAATGAAATCAACAGGGAAAATAAATTCCCCCACCTTTAGTAAGACATCCTCAACCATCCCTTTAGGAATCTTATAGACCTATCGCCAAGCGAAGAGTAGTTCCAGTGGCTTTCAATTCTCCCAATTCTAGTTGCTTGTACACATGGTAAGGTAAAAGATTCACACTTGCGCCAAGGTCAAGTAAGCATGCTCAATATAGGTGTTGCCTATGACACAAGATATGGTAGGGCTCCCGGATCCTTATACTTGGTGCTATAGGCTGAGTAATTATGGAACTAATGTTACACCCAAGAACGCCTTTTGGGCACACTAGTGATACGTTTGTGAGTACACAAATCTTTGAGACCTTTGCATAGGCGGGGATCGGATATGGCATCCAAAGGGATGTTTATTTCTACCTTTTGAAGACTTCTAAAATTTTGTCCATGGAAGCAGTCTTCTTTTTGTTTAAGCGATTAGGAAATGGGACGGGATGAACATAAGGATTGAGGTTTGCCCTTGTTCGGAAGAATCATTTTGGTTTCCTCAACCATATCATCTTTAGTTTCAGAAAATCTTTAGGTTCATCAGGGCAGACACGGAACAAGAGGCACATTTGTGTCCTCAAGCGAAGAAGAGTTAACAAGAGTAATAGATGGAAGATTTAGGAGCCTTTGTAGGTACTCTCTACCACTCCTAAGGGCATAAACAACATTACATTGGTTAGAGGGCCCTTGTTGAGTCTGACCTTGTACTATATTCGGTGGTGCATTAGTTGGTCCTTGTGAACTAACGGTTGATGATGCCTAGGGTTAGGCTCGGTTGGAGGTAAAGTTCCTTCTCCCTCTCACGTATAATTGAGACAACTTGGGTAAGTTCTCGTAAGATTTTGATGGCTTGTCATGAGAAGGGCCATATTTTTTCCAAGTCACTAATTCTACTTGCCTCTCGGTGTTAGTAAACCCGGGGGTTCTTGATAAGATGATAGGAGAGGGCCCTAGGAAAACTTCTTTGAGGTCCTACATTTGACCTAGGAAAAGTATTTTGAGAAAAAGATTGTTGTGCAAAGGGAGGCCTTTGGGGTCGAGTTGACCTTGATTATAGAAATTGGAAGGTCTGCTTGGTTGCCTCGATTCCAAGAGAAATTTGGGTGATTTCTCCATCCGGATTGTATGTGTTACTATATGGATTATTACGGTATAAGGCATTAACACTATCATTAGAAGTGCCCCAGGTGTTGGGGCATTCTTCTATGACATGTCAGGGGGGCACCAAGCACAAATCTTAACCAAATTGTGATGATGGCTCTCTAGGAACAATAGCCTCAATCCTCTTGATTAGGCTATCAAATGGGCTTCCTTAGCTACTATCCCATCCAAAAATATCCTTTTCCTCCTATGGTTCTTTCACTCTCTTGGGTTGATTCCCACTCACGGGTTTTGTCATTAAGTCAAGTAAAAATTCCCATGCTTTTCCTTCATCTAAGAAGGATGTGAATCCTCGGGGCACATAGACTCTATCATTTGTTTAGTTGGGTAATCAATACCCTCATAAATTATTTGACATAAATGCCATAGGTCTAGGCCATGGTGAGGGCATTCTTGGAGTAGATCCTTGAATCTCTCC
>JAJSZK010000546.1:0-12920 GCA_022985045.1 Macadamia tetraphylla | reverse complement strand
AAATATATGAGTGGTTACGGCAATGGTTTCCCCGATGGTTGCAAATATAAGGCACTTCCTTCCGCCGCCAAAGCCAAGAAAACATGATCGAAAGAATAACCTTTTGGGAGCTCAAAGCGAGCATACCACTGACAACTTAGATAGGACCCTAGTTGGGAGCCGATAATGTGGGTTTTAGAAGGAAGCACCCCGGGAAGCCCCGGTTTCAGGTTCGCCTTTTCCCCACCATCGACCATTGGCTCAACAGACCAACCTTGAGAAAAAGGTTAGCACCCACGCCACTAAATAAGAGTCTCCCTTCCTACCCCACCGTAGGCGTGAACACCCCATCGGATTTGGTATCGATTTTTGGGATTATAAAAAGGACTTGAATGAGAGCTTAAACCCTTTTATCCCTTTACCTATAGGTCAAGATCGAAATTCCTTCGATTCAAATCGATCTTGGATTGTAAAAAAAGAAAAAAAAAAGAAAAGAGGCAAGTGGGGAAGACAACATAAAAAGAGGGAGCATTTCATTCATGAAGCCCGGCCAAAATTACATGAAGCTCAAGGCCAAAATTACAAAAAACCTGGGGCTGTTACGGGTCATGGAGCATTTTCCAAGCGATGGCCTCATCCCCCATTGTCGGCAGCTGTCAGATCAAGTCTCTCTCCGAGGAGTAAGAGGGCCCTCACGAAGCATGACCCCTCCCTCATCGCCACTATCCTCACCATCCGTGATATGGGTGGGGTAGGGGGATTGTCCTCGAAAATAAGGCCACTCCTCAAGGACCTTGGATGATGTTCGGGGACCCGCCTTGAACATCTGGCGTATGATGAATCCAGGATGATGGCACACTTTACCACCCCCCCAAAGTCCTCAGGAGTAGCTCTTGATGACTGGGCGACTCCTCAACTTTGTGACCATCCGCCCCAGCTCCGGGAGCCCAATCGCTTCCCCCAGGCTGGAGGATGTTAGCCCAGAGCCCACTTTCTCAAGGAGGACTGCACCCCACGCTTAGACTCTCGAGGTCCCTTTTTAGGGCCGCCCGATAGTCGAATTTTGGTTTCGGCCAAAATAGATCCGAAAAAAAAAAAGAAAAGAAAAGAAAAAAAGAAAAAATTTTTGAAGGCCAAAGATCAAGATTACCCCCCATAAACACTTAAGTGCTTGTTATCATTGCTTGGCCCCTTGGTTTGGGGCCCCTGGCTTTTCCCCCGGGCTCCTTCCGGCTCTGCAACCCCCCATGGTCATTGTCTCGGGTCCCGATTGACACCGAGGGGGGGGTGAATCACCCAAATTTTTTTTCATTTTCCCAACTGCACTCGATTTTAAACTATTTACACTTCAATAGAAAGCCTATTGATGCCCCCAGAGTCATGTATACTATCGACCATTCTTCGTGCATGAAACTTACCACGTAACCGGCTGCCCGAGCTGTCCCATAAACCTCACAGGGTAATCATAAAACATACAAACAGATGCACATCCACACGCACCACCAAGTGGTCAGTCCAGATGTACACACCCATTCGCACCCCAAGCACCCAATCCACAATACAAATACGAGCATACACATCCACAACACAAGAAATACGTTTTCGCCACCCCCTACATGCAGGGAGTAATGCCCACCGGGGGCCCAAAGATTTACTAAAACTAATTATGACCGCATCCACGCCAAGGGAACACATTCCGTTTCCCACCAATGACATACAATGGCTAGGTCTTCACCTAGTTTTCTGTAATGATCCGAAAACCGCACCCACGGCAAATAGGTTTAGGTAGTTGTACCTCCCAAAGGGAACACATAGCCCTGCCCAAAAACCAAATCGAACGCAATAAAATAAAGTGGGGCTTATAACAATGCCCTATAGTGAAGATACATGCAAATTTCCCCAAATAGACTACAACTATCATTTAGGCATTTTATCAAACATTTTCCCACAATGATTTATAATAATGGAAATTTGGAAAAATGAGGTTACTTTGGGAAGGAGTAACCCCGGGGGATGCAATAATTGATTCCACTTGATGCGGACCACAATCACGTTGTCTCGGGGCAATGCTTCAACCCCTTGGCACTTGGGTTTTTAAACAACTCACAAGAACCAAATTCTAGGTTCTTCTTTTCTTCTTCTTCTTCTTTTTTTTTTTCCTTGTCTTTACTTTCATGGAGTAACAATGGCACTTACACTCACATTTAAAACACAAAGAGAGGAAAAAACTTTTCTATTTCCCCTTTTTTTCTCTTCTCTTTTTTTTTCTTTTCTTGGCAACAACCAATATGACTTGCTACCTTGGTTTCCAGCAGCTTCCTAAGCCTCTAATGGTGGCTATGGATGAAGTGGGGGATGGAAGTCTTTCATTCAAACCCTTTTTCCTTCCACGAGCTTCAACCCTTTTTCCGACCACCAGCAACCCTCTGCCTGATTTTTCCTCTGATTTTAGAGCTGAGAGATGAAGAATTCCAACTTGAATCACTCAAACCGACTTAAAATGAGGAAGAAAACCTTTTTTTGGGGGGCAATGAGATAGCCCCAAATGGAATCTTCGTACGGGTGGGGAGGCTACAAAGGGGGGCGAAAGGGGGGAATTGACCGTAGATCTCATATAAGAGATCTTATAATCCAAGCCGTCCATTAAATCAACGGACAACAGATCCAAACCGTTAGATTTGAATCTTGATGACGCATAATGACGTAACGGACATCGCCGTAAGTGTTGTCGATCTATGATTGGTCTTTTCCGGATTTTAAGGGCGCTTGTCTCCCACTCACAAAAGAGAAATGGCATATAGACCGTTGGATCCGAATCCTCCATGATACTTTAATCAGATTTCATGAGATCATTAAGATCGAATCTTTTTATACCTTCTATACACACGAAACACTACAACATATCTTGATAAAGTGTAGCGCCAGGCATCAAGAATTATGCACGTAACCAATCAAATCCCACGCGAAGCATCTATCTCGCCATATCACACCAAAATCTCAGAGCCTTTTGATGGGCATCACATACGTGGTCTAATCTTGGCCGCCCATTTCACTTCCCTTGACTCCTCTTTATTACAATCAAGCCCCGCCTCCATATGTTTCAGTGCTTAAAGACCCCTTGCAACTCAGACCTTCAAAATCTTTAAATTACACAAAGCCCTTCAATTTCAAAATAAATTCAAAACCCACCCAACACCGAGAGCAACTGATGGATTTTCGTTTGATTTTCGAACCGATTTTACGGAACGCTTATAACTTTTTCATACGATATCCGATCGATATGAAACAAAGTGCTGGAATCGAATCGATGCTCTACGACTTTTCGAAGACTCAATCATCTGAATCATCCATATAAAAAGACCAAAATGCCCTACACATTTCCAATGACGATCTTTCTCATACGAATCGGAATGCGATGAAATCAGAACCGCTGGAAAGATTGTATTTTTGTCGATTGTTACATGTAGAACACTTCCTTTAAAAAATCATCTTCAATGCCGAAACTTCCTCGATCGCCATAAATGCCGTAACTTCTTCATACGGTATCGAATGTGACGTAAATCAAATGCACCGGACTAGGAAAATTACAATCTATCTTTTTCATGAAGAACCGATCTTCCAAAATGTCATTTTCATTGCCGAAAATGCCTCGATCGTAAATAGGCCAATTTTGCCGCTGACCCGTAAACCCGCACCACCTATTAATGATGTATTAAACCACCCATGCATACCAAGTTGCTCATATCTCATCGGTGACACCGGAAAACGCCATGTCATCATTTTCATCCATCGCACCCAAATCGCCACGCTATCACCGCCACGGCCGAGGCCAACAAGGACAACCATAAAACAACAATCTCCCTTTGAGTTGTTGGCAACCACCTCATCACTAATACACTCTAAAGTCTGATGAGTAACTCTCTCCCTTTGACAACAAGTAAAAGGGGTGGAACCAATGGACTTCGAAGTCCAATATGGGGTAGCAACATCAAGCAACTTGCTCCCCTCCCAATGCTACTAGTGTTTTGAAGAATCACCATCCCGCTCGAGGAACTCAAACTGATCTTTAGGAAGCGGTTTAGTGAAGATATCGCCACCGCCTTCTGCTAGGGAACAAACTCCATCCTTACTTCACCTTCCATCACCTTGTCTCTTAAGAAATGATACCGATAGCAATGTGCTTGCTCTAGAATGCATCACCGGTTCTTTGGGGATATTGATTGCACTAGTATTGTCACAATATAGTGGCACCGTCAACCTCCACACTCAAATCCTTCAACATCTGCTTCATCCATAACACTTGTGTACAACAAGATGTAGGCAATGTATTCTCCGCAGCTGAAAGAGAGACCGACTCTGTTCTTACTATGCCATGCCACCAAGTCGCTTCCCCAAATAGAATGCACCACCACCGGTGCTCTTCCCTCATCTACACATCCGCCCAATCAGATCCAAAAAGTCGACAAACTAAAGCTCTTGACTTTCGATACCATAACCCAAACTCACTAGTCCCTTTCGATATCTGAAAATTCTTTTCACCGCCGCCACATGTGTCTCTTTTGGCCCCGCTTGAAACTGCTACCATGCACACAACTTGTAAGATGTCGTGCCTACTAGTCGTCATATATAATAGGCTACCAATCATTGACCCATACGAGGTGTGGTCAATCGATGGAGAGTCATTTTCCCTTGCTCAACTTACACCCAACCATCATAGGTGTACAAACCCGCTTGCAATCCTCCATGGTGAATCTCTTTAACATCTCCCTCACATATTTGGACCGAGATATGAAGATACCTTCTTTTTTTGATTGACCCTGCAAACCCAAGAAGAATGATAGTTCACCCAACATGGACATCTCAAACTCATCTTGCATCCTCATTGCAAAATCTTTGCACAACTCATCTTTGTGACCCTAAAGATGATATCATCTACATACACAACCACCACAAGCTAACGTTTTCTTCAGCTTGATGTAGAGATTATCGTCCATTAAGCCTTTCTTGAAACCCAACTTGCACAAGTAAGAATCCAACTGGAGTACCATGCCCTTGGAGCTTGTTTCAAACCATACAATGCCTTCTTTAATCAAGACACAAGAGTGGGGTCCTCGTCACCGAAACCCATCAGCTGCTCTATGTAAACCTCCTCTTCCAAGTTTCCATTTAGAAAAGCTGATTTGACATCCATCCGATAGACCTTGAACCCTTGTACATCGACAAAGCCAAGAACATTCGATAGCCTCAAGTCTTGCCACGGAGCAAAAGTTTCTCAAAATCAATGCCTTCTACTTGAGCACTCTTCCTCTTTGACTTCAATATCAAAGAACTATAATATCTCTCTAAAGTAATCTCTCCCACAGGGATACAAGCATCTATAGGAATGCCCATATGCATATTTCCAATCCTACGATGTGAGAGTTCAAACTACATAGGAGTGCCCATACGATCTTCCCTATCCTATGAGTTGAAATCTCAATTACTCAACCGACTCATATATGCTTCAACACCGCCATCGATTAGTGTTGCCTCGATCGAATATACATCATGAACTACAAATTACAAAGACGCGAATCGCTCAACTCACCACTTCTTGAGATTCCCGTCATAAATCTCTTCACCCAAACCAACATATCATTCTCTCTCACTAGTGCTGAAATATTTAACTCACAAAGTCAAACAATCACCATGATCACACAAAATTGCACTCGACAACTACCAATCGAGATTGATACCAATCAATCTCCACCCATACCGATGCATACAAAAGTAATTATTGCGCCATACTCACAATCGCATACCTCTGACCATAAATCGACATCTTCAACTATTCTCGCCTCCGACCGACATCGAATCGCTTATCCGTGATTGCTCCATTAAGATGCAAATACTCAAGAGGACTACACTAAGTTTCAACCGATGTCTCTAATCCAAGCACTATTGCTGAACTTTTATCATAATCTAAGTCCCATGGGGCACTAATATCCATCTAGTGAGCTCCCCATTCTTGTGCACCGTAGTACACCTAGTGCCGGGAGGTGTGCCCACCCTATACCTTGTCTAGGTGGTGGAGGGTGGTGACGTGATCCACACACCTCTATGTGCTTCTTCTCCAAACTAACTCGACCACTTGCCTTGGTCCTATGCATTTGCTTCTCACCATGCTTTCCTACTACTGCTTTTCTTTCGTCACTTATCGCCTTCTTCACTGCCTCTCGTCCAACCAACCCAATTGTAGACCCTCTTTACCTTTCCAATCGATGGTCTTCCCTTTTCGAAACTTTCCCGCATAAATAGAACTAACATCTCCATTTGTTTTCCAGATTCTGCTTATCGTTGCCTCGCCTTTGTATATCCTTCACTTTCCATACACTATACAAAGCCACCGAGACTCACCACTAGATTGTGACCGATGCTTCTTAGAATGTCTTTCATTGACTTGCCTTCTACAACCACTTCTTAACTTTCTTGTTCTAGAGATCCGATAGTCTCTCCTCTTGTACAAGCCGAGGAGAGCATCCCCTTGTAATGCTTGGCCCAATGTCCATGATGGTGGCATCTAAGACATTCTACTAGTTGTCACCCAAGGTGCTATAGGAATCCTCCTTCATAGTCGGAGTCTAGTCTAGATATACACTCTGCCTCCTATGTCCATACTCACGCACTGCAATAATACCCATGAAAATATGACTGCATCATTGGTAATCGCTTATGCAAACTAGGTGAAGCATTATGTCTATTGGTGGGAGCCATCCGACTCGGGAACCATCTCGATAGGTCTCGATAATTGAACTTGTTGAACTCGCCATACTCAATCGGTCCCCTGGTAAGCTCTACATAACCACCACTCATTATGTTCCTTTTTGACTGTTTTGTTTGCCTTTACCTCTACTCTTTGTATCTTGTGGACTACCTACATTGTGCCTGATGTGTAGGAGATCTCATCTCACTATTGTGTCTCTCTCTCTCTTCCTTTGTCTCCTCCGAGCTCTCTTCCTGTTTTTTCTCGTAGTCTGCCCCCGTGGTCCGATCTCAACTGCCTCTATAGCTTTCCTCGATGACTCACCCGCCTGCTATAGAACTAGAGCTGATGATGGGTAGTCTCGGCATTCTCGCAGATCGAGCTAGATGTCTATCCATCTCTCAGAACTCACAAGTGGAGTGGTGAATGTCTCTCTGCAACTCACCAACGTGTTTGTAGTGAAATGATTTTCGCTTCTAATTTTGTTTAACTTCTTAAAATCATTTGAAATTTCACTACCTCTTTTAATCACTCGAGATTGCACATCTATTTTTTCTCTCAAGGCTAAGTTCTTTGATTCAACCCCGTACACACCTCACTTTGCTTTCTCTTGATCTTCAAGAGATTTTATAACCCGAGGGTCATTTTCGAACTTCATCATCTGTGAGATACAAGAAGCATCAAGCTCTAACAATTGTGCTCTCAACACATTGGCCGCTTCTTCAAGGATTCTACATCTCTCATCTCTATTGATGACTTGTGTTTCTAATGTCGCAATAATGAAGTTGCACTCCTTCATATGTGTTCTCAAATCAATATTGATTTCATCTTGAGTTGTAGTAATATGCCTCAACACACCAAATCCACTAGTGTAGCACTCATCCAACATCCGCTTTCAACATCTAATGTGGACTCGATATAGCTGCTCACCTCCATATAGGTTGTGTAATCTCTCCCACATCGCCTTACCCTGATATGCATGAACTGACTTTGACACTCACACTGCCGTTAATCCATCCAAATGATCTTTTAACCTTAGAGTCAATAGTAGAGTCTACACTCCCATTAACCATCGCAATTCATAGATCATACCCCAATGAACCTATATGTGACTTCATCAACTTCTTCCAAAAGGTAAAATCTGATCCATTAAAAATAGAAGCTCAAAGTAGATTTATCAACCAAACACCGATGCCATCTTCAACCAACCGGATCACTCGAATGTTTAAGTCATTCTAGAGCCCTTGCTCGATACCAATTGTTGGGTCCCGATTGACACCGAGAGGGGGGTGAATCAAGTGCCAAATATTTTTCACTTTCCAACTGCACTTCGATGTGGCATCACTATTTACACTTCAATAGCATGCCTATTGATGTCCAGAGCTGCTATGTATACTATCGACCATTCTTATCTGCATGAAACTTACTCACGTAACTCAGACGCCAGAGCTGTCCCATAAACCTCACACGGTAATCACTCCACATACATACACAACAGATGCACATCCACACCGCACCACCAAGTGGTCGTCTACCAGATGTACACACCCATTCCAGCCCAAGCACTCCAATCCACAATACAAATACGAGCATACACATCCACAACACAAGAAATACGTGCTTCGCCATTGCCTACATGCACGGAGTAATGCCCACCGCCGGGCTCAGATTTACTCAATACTAATTATGATGCACCCACACCAAGGAACACATTCCCAGCTTCCACCAATGACATACAATGGCTAGGTCTTCACCCTAGTTTTCTCGTAATGATCCGAGAGACCGCACTCCACGGCAAATAGGTTTAGGTAGTTGTACCTACCAAGGAACACATAGCCCCGTGTCCAAAGACCCACCTAACGCCAATAAAATAAAGTCGGCTTATAACAATGCCCTATAGTGAAGACTCATACATGCAAATTTCCAAATAGACTACAACTATCATTTAGGCATTTTATCAAACATCTTGCCTACAATGATTTATAATAATGGAAATTTGGCAAAGTGAGGTTACTCTGGCAAGGAGTAACCATTGGAGATGCAATAATGTCGATCTCCACTTGATGCGACCACAATCACGCTTGTCTCGGTCCGCCAATGCTTCAACCCCTGCTGGCACTTGGGTTTCTTGAAGCAACTCACAAGAACCAAATTCTAGGTTCTTCTTCTTCTTCTTCTTCTTCTTCTTCTTTATTTTCTCCTTGTCTTTACTTTCATGGAGTAACAATGGCACTTACACTCACATTTACACACACACAAAGAGAGGAAAAACTTCTTCTATTTCCCTTTCTTCTCTTTCTCTTTTCTTTTCTTTTTCTTGGCAACAACCAATATGACTTGCTACCTTGGTTTCAGCAGCTTCCTAAGCCTCTAATGGTGGCTATGGATGAAGTGCAAGAGGATGGAAGTCTTTCATTCAAACCTTTATCCTTCCACGAGCTTCAACTCGTTTTTCCGACCACCTCAGCAACCCTCTGCCTGATTTCTTCCTCTGATGTGTAGAGCTCGGAGAGATGAAGAATTCCAACTTGAATCACTCAAATCCGACTTAAAATGAGGAAGATATGACCTTTGAAGTTGGAGCAATGAGATAGCCTGAAATGGAATCTTCGTACGGGTGGCGTAGGCTACACCTTGGCGCGCGCAACAGGGCGAATCGACCGTAGATCTCATATAAGAGATCTTATAATCCAAGCCGTCCGATTAAATCAACGGACAACAGATCCAAACCGTTAGATTTGAATCTTGATGACGTCATAATGACGTAAGCGCTGACATCGTCAGAAGTGTTGTCGATCTATGATTGGCTGCTTTTCCGGATTTTAAGGGCGCTTGTCTCCCACTCACAAAAGAGAAATGGCATATAGACCGTTGGATCCGAATCCTCCATGATACTTTAATCAGATTTCATGAGATCATTAAGATCGGAATCTTTTTATACCTTCTATACACACGCGAAACACTACAACATATCTTGATAAAGTGTAGCGCCATGCATCAAGAATTATGCACGTAACCAATCAAATCCCACGCAAGCATCTATCTCGTCCATATCACACCAAAATCTCAGCAGCCTTTGGATGGGCATCAAGCATACGTGGTCGAATCTTGGCCGTCCATTTCACTTCCCTTGACTCCTCTTTATTACAATCAAGCCCCTGCCTCCATATGTTTCAGTGCTTAAAGACCCCTTGCAACTCAGACCTTCAAAATCTTTAAATTACACAAAAGCCCTTCGAATTTCAAAATAAATTCAAAACCCACCCAACACCGAGAGCAACTGATGGATTTTCGTTTGGATTTTCGAACCGACTTTACGGAACGCTTATAACTTTTTCATACGATATCCGATCGATATGAAACAAAGTGCGTTGAATCAGAATCGATGCTCTACGACTTTCGAAGACTCAATCATCTGAATCATCCATGTAAAAGACCAAATGCCCCTACACATTTCCAATGACGATCTTCTCATACGCAATCGGAATGCGATGAAATCAGAACCGCTGGAAAGATTGTATTTTGTCGATTGTTACATGTAGAACACTTCCTTTAAAAAATCATCTTCAATGCCGAAACTGCCTCGACGCCATAAATGCCGAACTTCTTCATACGGTATCGGAATGTGACGAAATCAAATGCACTGGACTAGGAAAATTACAATCTATCTTTTTCATGAAGAACCGATCTTCCAAAAATGTCATTTTCATTGCCGAAAATGCCTCGATCGTAAATAGGCCAATTTTGCCGCTTTGACCCGTAAACCCGCACCACCTATTAATGATGTATTAAACCACCCATGCATACCAAGCTGCTCTGTTATCTCATCGGTGACACCGGATACCGCCATGTCATCATTTTCATCCACGTCACCCAAACCGCCACGCCATCACCGCCACGTGGCCGAGTTGCCAACAAGGACAACCATAAAACAACAGTCTCGCCCTCCTTAATGGACTACCGAGGGACGAACCCAACTTTGGCCAGAGAATGACTACCCCTCGGACTTCAGAAGTCGGCACCAGGGGAAGAAGCCCTGGGAGGAGATGGGCCACCGTGTGGGGCCTCAAGCTCTTGAACTGCCTCTGCGGTAGGGCCTTCGGATCTAGGCTTCTTTCTTGGGAGGGTTTGGGAAGTCAAAGCCCCTCTTTTCTTGCCTTTCGTTGCTTCCTGGCATCTCGCCCCGCCTCCTTCACTAGGCTCTTCTCTGCAGCCCACTCTTGCTTATGCTCTCGAAATTTGCACTGCAGAAAAGAGGATAAAGGTCAGTACGAGAATGCTAAATCCGAAACAAAAGCAGTTGCAAACCTAGGACTCACCCGGGTTAAGCCCGAACTTGAATAGGAAGGCATCCGACTGGAGGCTACTAGACTCGATAGGCTGACGGAGGGTCTTGTCTCTAGCCATCGACAAGGACTCAGATCCGTCTCCAAGAGGGTAGGGAAGAGTTCACGCCCTCGTGTCCTGGATGTCCTAAGCTACTCAAGGGGAAACCCTTTGGACACCCTCATGAAAAAGAACTTTAACTTCCAACCGTGTATCGAGGTTGCGTATCGGTTCAGAAAATCGGAGGTCTTTCCTAGGGCAGAAGTAGTACCAGCCCGAGTCCCCCTTGCTAGAACCGAGAGACAAACAATTAAGGAAGAGTGGAAGGGAGAGAGGTCTCCCCATCCGAGAAAAGAAGACAATGAAACTCAGGACTTACCGCCACCCGTTCGGGGTCAGCTGGGATGGAGAGATACCATAGTATCGGAACACCTGGCTGAAAAAAGGGTGAAGAGGGAGCCGAAGCCCGGCCTTGAAGGCATCCCAATAGAAGCAAAGCTCCTCAGGATTTCGGTAGCTTGCTCTATCTTCGGCCTCAGATCAAGGATTTAACTCGTCTCGTGCTACATGACACGCGGAGCTCCATCAACTCCTCTTCGGTCACGGTCGAAACTATATTCCGGGCTTCAACCTCCAGGGACTCGTTTGCCTTGGCCCTGGAGTCGAGAAGCCCCTCCTTAATACCTTTACCGCTCATGTCATTGGCGGTAGAGGACGAGGAGACATCCGAAGATGTGGATGTGGAGGACGAGTCCGAGGACATCCCTTGGACCCAACCGAGACTATGACGCCTAGAGACCACACCCTCGGATGACGAGGGGCCACTACCTAAAGAGCTAGACATGACTTACTTTTGAATGACTGGTCGAACTGAAAGCCAGAGGAAGTTAAGGACGAAGGATGAATGGTCAGAGAAATGAGTAGAAGATGACAAAATGAGAGAGTGACCTATTTGTAGGAAACAGTGCGTTGATACGACTCCCAGCATCATTAAATGCAGTACACGTCATCAATGCGTGATTCCCGAAGTACACTCCAGCAAAGTGCACGAGCGTATCACCGTGCCTGGATTCACACTGACCTAACCGAAGGTAATAACCTCGGTAGGGGGCTTAGGCAAAGGCCGAGTGAACCTGAACGAAGGTCACTACCTTGGTAGGGGGCTCAGGCAAAGGCCGAGTGGACCTGACCGAAGGTCACTACATCGGTAGAGAGCTCAGGCGAAGGCCGAGTGAACCTTACCGAGGGTCACAACCTCGGTAGGGGCTCAGCCAAAGGTCGAGTGAACCTGATCGAAGGTCACTACCTCGGTATGGGACTCAGGTAAAGGTTGAGTGGACTTGACTGAAGGTCACTACCTCGGTATGGGGCTCAGGCGAAGGTCGTGGTGGACTCGATCAAGGTCACTACCTCAGAGGGGGCTCAAAGGTCGAGTGGACTCACCAAAGGTCACTACTCAGAGGGGGCTCAGCGAAGGTCGAGTGGACCCGACCAAGGTCACACTCGATAGGGGCCTGTGAAGGTCGAGTGGACCTGACCGAAGGTCATTACTTTGGTAGGGGGCTCAGGAGAAGGCCGAGTGGACCTGACCGAAGGTCACTATCTCGGTAGGGGGCTCAGGCTAAGCTCGAGTGGACCTAACCAAAGGTCACTACCTCGGTAGGGGGCTCAGGCTCAGGCTCAGGCTCAGGCTCAGGCTGAGTGGACCTGACCGAAGGTCACTACCTTAGTAGGTGGCTCAGGCGAAGGCCGAGTGGACCTAACCGAAGGTCACTACCTCTGTAGGGGGCTCAGGCGAGGGTCGAGTGGACCTGACCGAAGGTCACTACCTCGGTAGGGGCTCAGCCGAAGGTCGAGTGGACTTGATCGGCCC
>JAJSZK010000545.1:0-12213 GCA_022985045.1 Macadamia tetraphylla | reverse complement strand
TGGAATGACTCTGCCTCTTCTCCATTTTCTCCATCCTTTGGGGAATCAAATGGGCTTCACCCATTCTTCACACCTTGAAGTCCTATAGGATGGTTCTAACCTAGATCTAGGTTAGATTCAAGTGAGGGAAACCATCTTACCTTTTTCCCCCCAAAAAAATGACTTCAAACCCTTCAAATCACCTCCAACTCACAATGCTCCTTCTACCTTGTCAATATCTCCTCAAATCCTTCAAGATCAACACATAAATCATCTATTAAACCTTAGATTCATCATTTAAAAGGGGTTTTTAAAAGATCTCAAAAAACCATACTAATCAAGGGTTTAAAGCTTGGGTAGGGGAATGTTAAAAAAACCCAACTTTTCTTACCCCCAAACCCCAGATCTAGGTTGAAGATTACCCCCCCGGGAGGGAATGGCAAGATCAGTTCCGCCCCCAAAACCTTCCTTTTTTCCCTTTCCTTCCTTTTTCCCCTTTTTTTCTCTCCTCTTTACTTTTCTCACCAAACGAAGGGTAATAAATGGAAAGAAAAGAAATCAAACCCCCCTTATATACTATTCCAAATTAAATGAATAGTTTGATGGGTCACGGGGGTGGGTGTACCCACCGTTATACCCACCGGGGCTAAGACGGGGTTTTTGAGGGGTTGGGGCCTCCCAAACCCCCCCCCCGGGCATACGATGTGGCATACGATCCCCCTTTTTAAAATACGGATATAATTTTTTTTACCCGGGAATACCTTTAAATGGTAGGTGCACGAAAGGTTTGGGTTTTTCCCCCTTTCCCGGGGATGGGGTGGATTTTCCCACCTGTTTAAGGTCACCCGTCATCATAGCCCAAAAGGGAAAACCCCCCTAATTTCCTCTCCTGGTTTTGATTTAAAACCCGGTTCAACCGCAAATCAGACTGGTTTAAGAAGGGGTATTACATTACCCCCCCAAAAATTTTTCCTCAAATTTTGGGAGGGTTGATAAAAAAGAGAGGGTATTTGGGCCTCGATTTTTTCTTCTACCTCCCAAGATGCTTTTTCCCGGTGAATGATAAACCCATCGCCCCCTTTTCAAAAGAAATGGAGCGGTTAAAAGGGTTTTCACCCCGGTCCAAAATTTAAAATTTTTTCCCCCGGTAGGTCATATCGCTTCTAGGTACTGTTCCACGGGAGTACATGGGGGATCATCATTTTTTTCAAAAATGGATACATGGAATACATTGTGAACATCCCGTTTAAGGTGGCAGCAAGATTAGGCTACGAGCCAACCCGGAAAGATCTCAAATGGTCCCATGTATTTTTGGGGTCAATTTCCCCTTTTTTTGTAAAACCCTTTTTAAAACCCTTTTTGTAGGAGAGATCTTGAAAAAACCCTTTTCCCCCGGGGGAAATTAATTTCCCCTTTCCCCCGGGGTGTCCGGGTAGTTTTTTTCCCGGACGAGTTTTTTTCCCTTTTTTTTAATAACGAAAATTTTGTCAAAGTCATTTGTATCATCTCGGTCCTAACATTCGAGCTCACCTACCTCATCCCAATAAAAAGGAGTTTTGATTTTCCCCCATATAAGCCTCATATGGAGCCATCCCAATTGTGGTTTGGGAAAACCCCTTGTTATATGAAAACCCATAAGAGGTATATATTCTTCCCAACTGCCACTATTTCCATTGCACATGCCCCAGCATGTCTTCTAATATCTGTATGGTTGGGCCCGACCCACCATCCGTTTTTGGGTGAAAAGTCGACCAAATTCAGCAGGGATCCCAAGGCACGGTTTTTCCCAAATCGAAGTGAACCTTGGGCCCCTTTTTCCAAAACAATGCTCCCCGGGCACTCCATGTCCCGCACTATGTTGTCCATGTAAAGTTGTGCTAGTTTGGTCATGGAGAACTTGGTCTTGATAGGAATGAAATGAGAAATTTTTGAAACCATCCACCATCACCCATATCGCATCCATTCCCTTAGGTGTACTTGGTAGCCCGGGGACAAAGTCCATTGTAACCCTTTTCCCCATTTCCCATTCTGCATCGAGGGTAAGGGTACCATAAGGTCGATGCCTCTCCCTTTCACCTTCCGGGTAAGACAAGTCCCCAAATACAAAGCTATGGTGACTTTCATGTTTGGCCACCAATAACTTTGTTTGAGGTCTTTGTACATTTTGGTATTTCCCCGGTGGAGTGAGTACTTGAGCTATGTGCTTCTCTACTATTTATCTTGTATATCCAAATCATCGGGACAAATCTGTTCAAACATCAATGCCCCATCCCCGCTAAAGTAAAATGGGTCATTCATTGTTTGATCTTAAACCCTTAACTCTAATCCCCCGCAATTCAGATCCAAAGGTTGCTTCATTATCACCTTTCCCAAATTTTCCCGGATGCACCGAGAGCCGAAAGGATACCCAACCTTTTAAAGGGTTTTTCCCGTTGAGGTTCAAGCTCTAAGGTCCCCCTTCATACAAGAGGGTTTCATCCATTAGCATCGCCTTGCACAAGTGGTGAGCTGACTCTATATGAGAGCGACTACCGGTCTTCCACTCAATGCATCCGCCACTACATTAGCCTTCCCGGGGATGATATCAATATCGCAGTCCATAATCCTTCATGAGTTCAAGCCATCTTCTCTGCCTCATATTCAAGTTTTTCGGTGAAGAAGTATTTCGTGCTCTTGTGGTCACCGGATATCTCACACTTCCCCCCATACAAATAATGTCGCCAGATCTTAAGGGAAAAATGATCGCAGCTAGTTCCAAGTCATGAGGGGGTAATTTTCTCATATTCTTTAGTTGTCGGGATGCATATGCTATTACCTTCCCGCTGATGAGAACACAACCCAAACCAATTTTGGGAAGCATCGGTAAAAAACCGTCATTCCCCCTTGTCCTTCGGGGAATAGTAAAAGCCCGGGGCCACCAACTTCTTTCAATTCTGGAAGCTCTTTCACATTCCTCCCCAAAAATTTCACCCCCTTTTTAGTCAACTTGGTCATTGGTCCCGAGATCCGAGAAAATTTGATGAAACGCCGTAGTATCCAGCCAAACCCAAGAAGCTTCTAATTTAAAAGAATATTCTTGGGGTTTTCCCCATTCCACTACGCTTTCACCTTAGCGGGATCTACTGATTCCGCTTTAGACACTAGGGCCCCCCGGAATCCAACTTGTTCGTTTTAATTCACACTTGCTGTTTTTGGCAAAAACCCGTTGATCTCTCAACCTCTGTAAACCATTCTCAAGTGTTGAGTGTGCCCCTTTCCGGTCTTGGAGTAGATAAAGATATCCCCAAAAAAAACAATTACCCATTTGTGGGAAAGCACACCCCAAAATACTGATTCTTTGATCCATAAATGCCCCCCTCATTGGTTAACCCAAGGACAACACTGGGAACTCAAAAGGGCCCCGACGAGTCCTAAATGCTGTTTTGGGTATATCACTACTTTTATCTTGAGTCGATAATACCCGGGACCAAGGTCTATCTTCGAAAATCCCCTCCCCCTTGAAACCCGATCAAATAAATCATCAATGCGGGCAATGGATACCGGTTCTTAATGGTTAGCTTATTCAACCCCTAATCTATGCACATCCCAAAAACTACCATCCTTCTTCTTGACAAACAACACGGGCACCCAAAGGGGAAACACTTGGGTTTAAAAAACCCCCTTTTCCCAAAAATTCCCAACCGATTCCAACTCCTTCAATTCAGCCGGTGCCATCCTAATGGAGCCTTAGATATGGAGCTGCTCCGGAGTCAAGTCTATGGCAAACTCCAACTCCCTATCGTGGTAAATGCATCGATCATCCGGGAAAACTCGGAAACTCTTTTAACCACCTTTACTTCTTCTAGAGGTGTAACTTTGCATCAACATCAAAAGTACCGAGGCTATGAAACCCCGAATCCACTTTCTAGAACTTTACCGTTTGGGAAGAGCGGAGAAAAGGACCTTCCTCCCCCTTTTCCCTTGTATCCGCCGTATACCCACTCTTTCCCTTCGCATCCGTTACCTTAATAAACCTTTCCAAGGATCACATTAGCTCGATGAGCCGACAACCAATCCATACCCAATATAACATCAAAATTCTGCATATTAAATTTAATAAGTTGTGCATCAAAGTTCTTCCCACTAATCTCCACGGGCAGGGCCCAAACACTTCCTTAAACCGGAATTTTTACCAAAGGGCATACTAACAATCATTCCATGGTCTAGGACCCCGGTGACATCCCAAGTTTCCTACAAATCTTTAGATGCAATGAATGAGTAGCCCCTAATCAAATAAAACATGGGCCCGGTTTCCCCGATATGGGTAGGATACCTAGTATAAAATGATAAAATTTTTAGCAGTCATCAATATTAATCTAATGAACTTAAAAATTTTAAAAATGTCCCTGCCATAATTTTCGACTAGCCTCACCCTCGGCCGATAGAGCATACATCCTTCCCCGCGTTGATTCCCGAGGTAAGGGAGGTCAGACGCAGAGGGCTGCCCGGAGGGAAAGGTGGTGGGGCCCAGGCCCGATAATGCCCATAGGAATGGCGTTTGAAGAACGAACCGAGACCCCGGGAACGGAGCGGGCCCTCCGCACTTGACCCCCGCAGATGGAGGTCGAGGGGGCCCTTTTGAATTTAGAGGTCCCACACTAGTGTTGGGGAAAAGGAAAGGGGTAGAACCCAACCACCAACGGCCTAGAAGGGTAGCCGATGGCCTATAGGGCTGCCTTCATGGGCCCCGTAATCGTATGATCCACGGTATGTTTTTGGGGGAAATTTTCCCCAAATCGGGGAATGGATTTGTTTTTCTTCCACCCGGAGTGAGGGACTGTTCCCCCTTTTGCTTATTTTTCCATTGTTTTGGCCTTCTGTATAACCGCCATTTTCCCAAACCCAAAATTTCCCCACGCACCCAATCGATGCTTTTGGGCCCTTTTTGGGAACCTTGTCGCTTCTTTTCCCTTTGTTCGATATGCCTTGGGGTTTAAATGGAACAAACTTTGAATTGTTGCGATATTAAAGGACGTTTTTACCTCCTTGAGTTAAGGCCATGAACCCCGCCCCCTTCCGATCCCCAAACCCCGGGATAAGGGTTATCCAAGAAAAACCTTGAACTGCCCCAAGTAGGCTCGGATGAGCAGCCATCAATATAGGTTTGGAGGCTTGCCACCAAGAATTTGCCCTTTCTTGAGTTAAAACCCCAAAAGGATAATTTTCCCGGGCACCGTGCACTCAAGCACCTCAAATATTTTTCTCCTTTTTTGGATCCACTGACCCGGGTTCCAGAGGGTCACTCCCCACCTTAGAGAATCCCGGGTGGTAAGTTCCTTTTTGAAAGACTCCACTACCCTTGACGGTTGCTCGCCCGGAAGTTAGGAGCATAGACGGGATAGTAGGAGTATGGAGGAGGCATCCCATGCCGAGGAATACCGAATGGGGGGATTGGAGGTGTACCCACCACTTGTGGCCCCTGCTCCCGACCCAGGGTGGGTCCTCGGAGTGAGTCCCCGGGGAGGTTGACCGTTGAAAAAAAATCCAACTGTTTGGGATGGCCCCTATAAATCCCTTTTTGTCAAGCATTTGTTGGGGAAAGCTTGTTGGGACCCCCGGATTATTGTAGCAACATCCCCCTGTAATGACCGTGGAGGGTCGGGGAGGTCCAAGGTGGGTCCCCATGTGCCCCCCCCCACCAAGGGTCCCCGGAGGTAGTGGGGGTAAGGTATCCCCCGTAACGGGCCCCCGGGATTTTTGGTCGTCCCCCCACGAGGACCCCGAGGTACCTGGGCATTACTCCCGGGATCTAGATACCATCGACCCCTGCATTAAAACACATCACACACCATATTGGTTAAAAAATTTAGAACTGATTTAGGCACACAATCATATGCCATTACATGAGGTGTTGTAGTGTATGATACCCCCTGAATTAATCATAGCTCAATTCCAAGATACAGAAAACCCCCCTAACAGACATGCTAATGGTCCCACTTGACCATAGCATATTAATCATAGGAATAGCATCCATAGCAAAAATCAATGTAATCATGCTAGGGGGAAAAAAGGGGGAAACAAAAAAAGAAGGAAAATTTTAAAAATTTTTTAAAATCTTCCCAACGCATAACGGTTTGAACCGGGGGTAGGAGTCTGGTTATACCCCGGTTTCACCCCCTTTTAACCCGCGGGTGGCACCAAGGTGGAGCCCCCCCGGGTTATACCCCGGGTCTTGTTTTAAAGAACTTTTAAAAGGGCCCCCACGGGCCCTGTCACCTTGTCTCTTTCCCCACCCTTTCTCTTTTTTCCTTTTTTCCCTTTGGCCCGATCTTGGAGGTCTCCTGGGCCCTTCTACTCTGAGTCCACTCACCTACTGACGCCTTAGAGAAGAGTCAACTCATCTTCATTCAAGTAATTTCCCTTTTTTTTCCCTTTTTCCCAAAATTTTCCCATTTGGGTGAAATGCATGAATAGGGTTTACTTTCTGGGCCCTTCCTTTCCTATTTTTCACCATAGAAAGTTTTTCCATGTGTTTATGATGTTCTACTGTGGTCAGAGTTTATAGGAATTTTTTCTTCTTTTGGGGGAAAAAACCCCCAAATTTTTCCCTAGGTTTCCAAATTTGGGGATTTTTTAAAATTTTTACTCTTTTCTCCAATTGATGATTCCTTTGTGATGCTTTTCCATTTTTTTTTTGTTATGCTTTAGATTTATGAATCCCTTATGCAAATTTTTCCCATGAAAATCCCTTTTTGGCATTGTTTTCCCTTGATTTTCCCCCCATACTTGTATTCATGGAACCCATAGTCTTTTTGGGGGTATGCCCCTTCATTTCCATATCCCACATTAGGCATTTTCTTAGCCGGGGGTTTTCCCGTTTGTTCTCCATTATGCCCAAATTTGCACAATGGATTTTAATTCTCCTTTTATTTATGCTTATTGCTTTTGCTTCCCCCCTTGTTTTGGCATGTTTCTATGCGTCAAACCAACCGTGGCCATGTCATAATTTTCCCGTCGTTCCTAGATTGTCCCCGCCCGTTTTTCAAAAACCCGGGTTTTGGGTTCCCTTTAATGTGCTGTTTTTTTTCTTGCGACTAATCCCTATTTCCCTTTTTCTTATTGCCAAGATGTCGCCACGCCCCGGGCAAAGGACCATTTTTCCCCCCGGCTCGACCAAGACCACCGCTTAAGCGGAAGAGTGGGGAGACCAGCTCTTCAGCTCCTCCCACAGGAGCCCCACCGCCACCGCCCCTTACAGACTATGATGAGGAGCATTTCCCTAAAAGGCCGAGGCCGAGCTAAGGGCCCAATTTCCCCAAGGGGCCGTTGATGGAGAAGACCGGGTAGTCGAGGACTTCCACAAGGCTAAGCTTCCCAAAGAGGGTTTTTTTCAAAAGAAATTGGGCCCCCCAAAAAGGGTGTCGATCCAGACGGGAGTTCACCATCGCACCCTTGGTGAAGGGAGGGATACCCAAATAACGGTAGGCCCCTTTTGGCCCAAAGATTTTGGGGTATATCCCGTGGACACCGACCCCAAGCCCCCTGGGGGTAGGCCTCGGGACCGCTCATGAGCATGGAGACACCGGACTTCATCTACAAACCATCTAAAGCACAGAATGACCGAGTCCGAGACATCCTTCTACCCCGAGGTTCGCCTATTCCCGGCTGATCCAGTTTCAACCGTTTCCCTGGGGGAGGTCATGGGAACTGGGGGGTTTCACGCTTTTATTGCCTTTTGTATCTTCAGGGCCCGCAGAGGGAGGCGAGCACTTGTGCCTTCCCTATATCATTCTCGAACGATGGAGCACCACACTTCCCCCCCGAGGATGGAGGTTTCCCTTTACGCGGATCCTCACTAGGATCTTCGAGTTCTTCGGGTGGATCTGGGGTGAAGAGGGAAGACCCCTTGATAGGTTCGACCGAGAAACCTCCCAAGATGGGTCTTGCCCTCATGGATTCACCTCCAGATCGGAGTTCAAGGGTAGGGGTAGGAGGGCTGCCCCTATGGAGGATGTCCTCATGGAGGAGGAGCCCAAGGAGGAGGATGAGGCCCACGCCTCGTGACAAGAGGAGGACCCAAGGGGTGGCAGACCCCCGAGGAGGTGCCTCAGCCCCCAGAGGCCCCGGCCCTAGTTCTTCCAGAGCTACAGCCCCACCACCGGGAGTGGTCCCTACGACCACGAGGGCCGACAGCCTCCATGGGGCCTTGGGAGGGCCCGTGTTCAGATATTGAGGCGGCCGGACGAGATTTTTTCCCTGAAAGCCCCCTTTGGGAAAGGAGTCCTTCCTTAGGGGGTGACTTGGACACTGGGGCCCAACGCTATCTCAGCAGACTATGGCCGGCTTCGGAGGGAGGTAGGGGCCGGGAACGAAGGTTCGATTATTACGATCACCGCTCGACGCCAACTCCGGCCTCCCGAACGGGGGGATCATCGACGAATGACGACAAAAGGAGGGCTTGGCTTCCCAAAAAATTGTTCATCCATTTTCTTCTTTGTAGACATTGTATATTTATTTCTTCTCATTCCTTGTATATGTATTGAAACCCGGTTTCATTTATGGAATAAAATACCCTTTGGATAGTGGATTTTGTGGTGATTTCATATGTGGAGTACCCGTGTGGTCTTGTGGTGATGTGATTTTTTTTCTATCTGGTTTTGTTATATTATTATCTTTGTTTATCGTGTTTTGTGTAAAATTTTTGAAATCCCATTTTCCCCAGTTCAAAATTTCGTCGAAATAGTACTTTATAGGTTAAAATTCCAATCTAATTACCTTTTATCTACACTCACGCATGCCATGAATGCAACTTATAAATAACCTCATTTTATACTTTCTTTCTTTGATTTTTTAATCTTTAAGCTTTTATCTTTCCCCAACCCCATTTTCCTATTATAGAGTCTAGGGGATTCTAATGGTATGTCGGGAGGGAGCGGGCATCACGCCTGATACCCCCGCTTGTCACACCCCGCTCACACCGAAGAGCGTGACCAAAAGTTAACACCTTTAAACCCCAAAACCCCGCCAGATCATCGACATCGTTTCCCACCACAAAGATAACACACTAACAAAAATTCATCGATCAGGGAAGATTTAAGTTTTACCGTGAAAAAACCCCAATACTTGATAAAAATTTGGGTGATACAATAATTATATACATTTAAAGGCATGATAATTACACAAAAAATAAATTCAAATATCAAGTATATACAAAAAATTCATCAAAAATCAAAAAGTGCCCTGTTTGGTTCAAGGCAAGCTCACTGCATCGGGGGTTTGTCCCCATTTGGGCACCCAATGAAGAGCTAAATGGCCTCAAAAGGGACCCAAAAGACGGCCTCCAAGGTGGACCCTCCTCCCCGAATCTGTCCCAAAAGACACCTTTCACACGAAAGGGCCAGGTTTAACTCCTGGGGTCCACCACCCTTTCAGAAACTCGAGGGGGACCCACCCCATGCTCCTCGATGCATGACCTGCAAAATCATCAAAAAGGGGGTGTACACGGGGAATGAGCTCACTAGCTCAAAAAGTAGAGAGGTGGACCACACACAACCCCCACACATCACAACACATCATATGCACTACATGCCATGCTTTTCATTTTAAATCACATACACCTAATCAACATTATAAGTCTTTGGTTTTTTTGGCTACTACAACCAAAAGCCGATTTTGGGGCAAGGCCGAACTCCCCCCCCGAACCCCCATAGGGTTTGGAGAAGGCCCACCGTGAGTATTTAAAAATAAAGACAATGCCCCCCGCTCTAAAATGAAAATGTAAATGATCGAAATAAAAGTGGACCCCAAAGAATTTAAAAGAAGACGTTTGGGCCCCTCTTGAATATACCACCGGGTTGCCGACGTCCTACATGATTTTCCCGGGCGAATGCCTAACCGCCAAAAAGGTCCGACAACCGCACCCCCGCTTCCCCAAATGGCAACCCAACACCTTAACCCCTTTGGGAAGGGTCGAGAGGGGATGGTGAGAACCAAATACCGATGCTCCTATATGACAAGACGATAAAGATAGTGCCTTGTCCCATACCACGGGCCACCAATGCATTCGCTTCAAGCCAACCACGGCATCTAGTCTATCAATGCATTATGCTCCATGATGTCCACATTCAACATATAAACATCTCATTCAATTGGCATTTGAAAAGAAAACCATAGCATATATGCACATCAATGAGTGGAATGACTAATCTATATAGCATATTCATGATGACATGACTAGATTAGATATAGTTATATGAATCCCAAACAAATCCCTTTTGAACAAGGCCAAACGCCCTCTCTCCACTTATTTTAGGATAAGGATTCCTGCTCGACGGGTGAGATCCGGAGCAATCGGGTAGGATTTGGTGAACCTAAATAATTGAGCGGGTTAGTACTTCACCATTTTAGAATCGAAATTAATGAAACCGATGTCAAAATCAGGTTTAGAACGCCAAAAAAAGGGTCACACGTCCGATTTGGGTTCGACGACCTAAGGATCACATTCGCCACACGTGGGTAAGACAGTGGGTTGTCACCCACCGTTTCTACCCATGGGTTATGACCGGCGGGTACTTCCCCCGCCGGTTATACCCCGGTTGTACCCCGGTTTGGCCAGGGACCCCTTCCCTTCTCGTGGGACTTCAAAGGGTAGGTACCCCGGTTTGTAAAAAACCGGTTTTGGGGAATGACTCCTCTTCTCCATTTTCTCCATCCTTTGGGGAATCAAAGGGGGCTTTCCCCACCCATTCTTCACCCCTTTTGAAGTCCTATAGGATGGTTCTAACCTAGATCTAGGTTAGATTCAAGTGAGGGAAACCATCTTCCCTTTCTTCCCCCAAAAAATGACTTAAAAACCCTTCAAATCACCTCCAACTCACAATGCTCCTTCTACCTTGTAAATATCTCCTCAAATCCTTCAAGATCAACACATAAATCATCTATTAAACCTTAGATTCATCATTTAAAAGGGGTTTTTAAAAGATCTCAAAAAACCATACTGAATCAAGGGTTTAAAGCTTGGGTATGGTGAATGTTCAAAAAACCCAAAACTTTTCTTACCTCCAATTTAGATCTAGAGTTGAAGATTACTCTCCCAAGGGAAATGGCAAGATCAGCTTCGCCCACTGAAATCCTTCCTTTTTTCCCTTTCCCTTTCCCTTCCCCCTTTTTTTCCTCTTTTATTTTTTCTCACCAAAGGGAAGGGTAAAAAAATGGAAAGAAAAGAAATCAAAAAGCCTTATATACTATTCCAAATTAAGTGAATAGTGTTGATGGGTCACTGTGGGGGGGGTTCCCCCCCTTATACCCACCGAGAGCTAAGACTTGGGATTTTGACCGGTTGGGGCCTCAACCCCCCCCCCGGCAAAAGATGTGGCATACGATATACCTTAAAATGGATATAAAAATTTGTTTTATCCGACATAGCCTTATGGTAGGTGCACGACACGGTTTGGGCACCCCCGCCTTTCCGGCAGGGCTCGACTTGTCGGGCCACCCGGGGTGTTTAAGGTCACCCGTCCCATCATAGCCCAAAAGGGAAACCCGCCTAATTCCCCCGCTGGGTTCCTCGATTTAAACCGGTTCAACCCCCAAATCGCCCGGGTTTAAGAAGGGGTATTAACCATCGGCCACAAAATATAACCCGTGACTATATCTAGTCTAATGCACATAATCAATGCATGAATGCAACATCCACAAGGTGATAACGATATCGTAACCACCTTGGCCACACCGATCCTCGCTCACAATTTAACATATGTCACATATCATAATTTCCAATTCCATATCATAAAAATTCAAAAATATAACATGTCATGAGGATTATATATACATTTAACAACTAAAGACCATTCATAATTTCTAGCACATGTGAGCAGTTCTAAAAAATATGAAACACTCCACAAACTAAAATCAGCCATCCCTCACCCTAGTTGATTCGAGTTCTAAGTGTATCAACCGGTGATCAATTCACTTTCGATCTCGATGTGTACGGGTGTCTCTGTCCTAGATACATAGGTAACCAAATGTCAATGCCTATTGAAAAATATCGAAGGGGACCCATAGGGGTTACCCCCAAAGGATTCAAACTCTATCACTTCTGGATAGTACAGAGGGTCACTGAAAATATGCATCGGAGCAGGGTCGAAATCCACCGTAAACATTAAACCTATTGCCGGTGACCTTGCCAGAGAGCTCTTAAGAGTTAGAACTTCATCAAAAATAGGCCATCGGATCCTGCCTAGGCTGTTTCCTATG
>JAJSZK010000544.1:0-12166 GCA_022985045.1 Macadamia tetraphylla | reverse complement strand
TTTTATATTTGATCACATGAAAATCTTGAATCGTTATAGGGAAGCCAATTTATAGCTGATTTCCTTGCTAAGGATGGGGCTAAGCTTGGGGTTTCTTCCCTATGGTTGAATTTTTTTCAATTTAAAAGGACTTGATGAATGTAGACCTAGTTTTTTTTTTTTGGGGGTAATTTTTTCTTTGTTGGGGAGATTGATTTTCATCTATTGACAACAATTTTTAGGTGGGATCTTCAATCTTCCTTGTGATTTTAATTGTTTGGGAATATCTATGCATTAAATATTTTGTACCTATGTTTTCGCCTCCTAGGCCCTTTGGATGAAAGGGGGAATCAAAAGGTAGGGAAGTGAAATTTTAAAACTTAAAAAAAAAATTTTTTTGTAATCATTACCCCATGTGATTACATCAAATTTTTAAATCATTTCATATTTGGTTATTTAATTTCACATTACAAAACCCCCCCAAAAACCCCTTTTTTTTAAAAAGTAAAATTTGTTATTACTAAATGTAGTAAGAAATTTAAGTAATTTATACAATCACACGAGGTAATGATTAAAAAAGCTACTTGTTTAGTTTTAAAAAATTTTTTTTTTCCCCCTTCCCCTTAAATTTTCCCTTTAAAAAACAAACATAGCCTTAATAGATATTGATCTTTTACCCAAAAAAAAAAAAGGGAAAAAAAAAATGAAAAGTAAAACCCTTTTTTTCATAAAGAAAATAAGAACCACAAATTTCCTCATTGATGAAAAAGAGAATCAATAAGATTTTCGAAAAAAAAAACCAACATTATTTGGCTGAAGGGAGGGAGCTTCCCATTTCAATGTCGATGAACAATTGGACCATCTGTTATACCAAAGAGTGAGGTAATTTTTCAATTTTTTAAACAAGACAAGGAAGGTGCATGCAAAGAACATCATAGCAAAATGTGGTGGATCTTGAAGGTGATGGGGATATAATCTTCAAGTTTTGGACATAGTAAATCAATAAAAGTTTTGGGGGTAGCAAAGAACAATTTGCAATACTTAAATTTTTCCCCAAAATATGAGTTCTCGGGGTTGAGAAAACCTTGTTTTTCATCAAAAACGCAAAGAGTGGTAATCTTCAAGGGAGAGTAAAAAAGATGCCTTGTTGCTGATTATGGATAAGGTTAGGGGGAGATTGGCTAGATGGAAAGGCAAGCTACCCTATGGAAGGAAGGGTTGAATTGGTGCAATTGGTTATTTCATGTATGCCTACCCATAGTTTCCCACAAGAAAACCGGGGGACCTCTTCTTGCAATAATGGAGAGATGGATGAGGAATTTTACCCGGACTAGGGAGGTGGACAAAGTGAGATCAAATTTGATGAGCACAATAATGGGGAAATCTTAAGGATATAAGTGTACATTTTGCCCCATTTTTGGGTAGTACTACTTTTATTTTTTTTTTTTTTTTTTTTAGCTTCCAAGTCTACAAGAGAAAGTGCTTAAAGTGAATCAAGAATTTCCCCAAAAGGGGGGACCCACTCATTGGTCCCACATCTTCTCCCTACAAAATTTAAGATTATTCTCTTCCCACCTCACAAGATCTTGAAGATGCTACGAGATTCCTTTATGATTTAATCAAGATTACAAGATATTGGTTAATATTGCAAGGAAAGAATAAAATTTTTTAAATTTTTGGGAAATGATTCTCTTTTCCTCACACAATATCTCGTAGAAAGAGGATTTTTACTAAGATTTAATTTTATTTTATTTTTTTTTTTCTTAAAGAAGACTTAGAAGGAGGGAGGCAAGAAAAAGTCCTATAAACGCCCTTTCCCCCCCTCCTATTTATTATTATTCCCTTAGTTTATTTTCTAGTTTATGCAGTTTTTTTTTCTCTCCCCTCTCTCACTCTCTTTAGTTTTAGTTCTTCTTTATTTTTGCTTTAATCACTTTTGTAATAGTTTTTATGCCAATTAATGCAAGTTCTTTTATTCTTATTCAGCCTTTTATGTTTATAATTTATGCAATTGAGTTGAAATTTTTTAAAGTTATAGTTCTAGGCTTAGATCTAGGTGACAACATCACGAGCCATAGAGAAATTTTTTTTTTTTTTCAAGTTCTTTTTTTTTTTTTAAGATTTGTTTTCAAAGTGCTAGAAATTTCAGATTTGGTTTATTCCAGACCCGGTTTTTAGAAATCGGTAGTATCTCAAATCACCCAAGCTTTCAAGTTCAAGCATTGATTCAAGTAAGTAGGCCCCTTTTAGTAATCTTCTCTCCCCCTCTCATTCCTTTTCCCGACTACTCTTTCTTTCTTAATTTAGGATTTTAATTTCAGTCTTACATTATTGCTACCCTTTTCCCTCCAAGGTTCATGGCTAGTGTATGTTTGGCTTTGCCCTTCTAGCCATATAAACCATCAATTTATTGCTTTTATTTTAATTGTCCCCCTTTTCCCCAAAAGCAAAGTAGAGTAACTCTTGTAAGAGTGATTCTTGTCAAGTAGGAAGCTCATATTATGATGCACCCCTCGGCTAAGTAGAGAAATATACTTGTGAGTCTCTCTCTAGCTTTATCTTCTTTCTTTTACTTTATTTTTATTTCAGCTTTTTTTTCCTTTATTTTTTTTTTTTTTTAATTATGGTGTTTGTTTATTTTCAGTTATTTATTTATTTAATTTTAATTGTGTGGCTTCGTCTTTAAATTCTTAGATGACAAA
Source organism: Macadamia tetraphylla (assembly GCA_022985045.1). NCBI lineage: Eukaryota > Viridiplantae > Streptophyta > Magnoliopsida > Proteales > Proteaceae > Macadamia > Macadamia tetraphylla. The sequence goes on along the minus strand of JAJSZK010000544.1, from coordinate 9,485 downwards.
TGGTTAGGATTATTTTGATACATATGTTTAGGACGGTATTTTAGAATTAGATCACAACCATTAATGGGGCCATTTTGATTATTAAAAAAAAAAAATAAGGTGGTTGCTCTCCCTGTTTGCCCCGAGCTACATTGACCCGGGACGCTTGGGTTACATTTATAATCTCAAACAATTACTATGAAATGGGACTCTCTGTAGACCCAAGGATGAAGTTGGTCTAGGAATAAGGAGACCTAGAGACTCAAATATGGCCATGCTCGCAAAATGGTTTAGAGAATAAAAAATGAAAAGCCCTTGCAATCTTTTTTCTCAAAGCTGCTTTTGAAAAAGGATGGTAGAACTCTAAATTGTCGTCCATCTTCCATTGTTATAGGTGTCACCCCGCTCAAAAGTAACGGCCTTGACCGGGTTAACACCGATTAAACCAAACCTGCCAGATCATCCGACAAAGATTCCACCACAAAGATAAATTTTAACTAAGAAAGAACTTATCGGTTCAACAAGACTTGGTTTACCTGTGAATTTTTTATAATACTTGATACCCGAATTGTGATACAATAGTTAAATACATGGGGGCCCCGGGCATGATATTTAACAATAAGAGTACAATTCACGATCAAGTACATAAAAGAAATCATAAAAAATCAGTAAAAATTTTCCCTTTCGATCAAAGCCTAGAGCTTTTTTGGGTTTCAAAGGTTGACCCCAGGCTTCACAAGGTAGAGCTCGCTCGGCATCAAAAGTGGAGCTTAATTTGCATCGAATCGGTCCCAAAAAGACAACTCTCGACAAAAGCAATTGGTTTTTAACTCCTGGGGCCCACCACCTCTTCGGGAACTCAATCGTGGGACCACCTTTTTCATCCGTTGATGCCCGCAAAATCATCTAAAAGAGGTGCACACGGGATGAGCTCACTAGCTCAAGAGGGAAAGATGGACCACAAGAGTCCACACAACAAATCACAATCATATGCACTATATGTTATGCATTTTTTTTTAATCACATCCAAAAAAATTACTAAGTCTTTGGTTTGGGCTACTAAACCATAAAGGCGCGATACTCGCACGAGCCAACTCCATCCAGGACACGCCCATGGGGTGTCGGAGAAGGCCCACCGTGAGTACTCGTAAAAGTAAAACATGCCACCACCAGCTCTCAACATAAAATAAATGACAAAATTTAAAGGTGCCGACCCCAAAGAATTTAAAAGCGACGATTGGCCCTCTTGAATATACCACGGGTTGGAACGTCTTATGACCACCCGGCATAATGTCTAACCCCAAAAAAGGACCCCAAAACACGCCCCTTTCCCCCCCCAAATGGTAACCCAACACCTTAACCCCGGGGGGGAAGGGTTGTAGCACGGAAGGTGATAATCCTAAACCGCATGCTCCTATATGACAATAGTACGATTACATAGTGCCACCACGCCCCATACCACGGCCACCAATGCATTTCGCTTCAAGCCGATCACGGCATCTAGTCTATTAATGCATCATGCATAATGATGTCAATATTCATCACAAAAGCATATCATCACTTGGCATTTAGAAAATAAACACAACACCCATGCATAACAATGTGAGGATGACTAAATCTACATAGCTTTTTTCATGATGACATGGCTAGACTAGATATAATCAAATGAATGCCAAACAATGCCTTGAAAAGGCCAAACGCCTCTTCCCACTTACTCAGAGTGTACAAGGACTCACGCCAATACGGGTGAGATCCGTAGAAGCGACGCTTTAGTGAACCTAACATAAGTGGGGCAGGTTAGTATTTTGCCACTTTGGGATCAAGATTAACACGATCCAATGACAAGATCATGTTTAGAATCCTAAAGAAGGTGGGACGTCCATTTTGGGTCCAATCGACGTAAAAATCACTTTGGGGAGCCTCTGGGTGGGTCGGATACCCCAACTGTTCGACCCACCCCCGACCCACCGGTTTTGACCCGGGGGTTTCGGCCACCGGGGCTTTAAACCCCAACCCCCCGGGTTGGGCCCGAGGGTCTTGCTAAGATGATGGGGGTGGCCACGGTGGGCCCCCCGGTTTGGCCCCGCCGGTTGGGCCGGCCCCGCCCTCGTCGGTGCCCACAAAGTGCCAAGGGCCCCCCGGGTCCGCCCCCCCGGGTCTTCCATGAAATTGCTATTTTTTCTAAATTTCCCCCAAACCCTTTTGGGGGATTCAAATTTTTCCAAACCCATTCTTCACTCATTCAAGGTCTCATAAGATGGTTCTAACCTAGATTTAGGTTAGATTTAAGGAATGGGAAGCCATCTTCCCTTTTTTTGCTCAGAACACCTTCAAAACCCCAAAATCACTTCAAATCCACAATACTTCTCCAACCTTGTAAATACTTCTTCAAATCCTTCAAGATCAACACATAAATCATCTATTAAACTTTAGATTCATCATTTCAAGGGGATTTACAAGATCTCAAGAAACCCTACCCAAATCAAGGGTTTTACTTGGGTATGGTAAATTTTTTAAAAGGGAAACCCCAACCCCTTTTGCTCACCTCTAAATGTAGATCTAGTTCTTCTCTCTTCTTTCCTTTTTTTTTTCTCTCTCCTTTTACTTTTCCCTCACCAACGTCCAAAAGTGTCATAAATGAGAAAAGAAAAAAAATCATAAATGCTATATATACTTTTTTAAATAACTAAGTAATTCACATGGGTATATCAGGGGTGGATGCACCCACCGTCCGCCCACCGAGGGCCAAAACTTGGGATTTTAAAATTGCCCTTGACACAATCTCATTTTTGGCATACGATGTAATATACGTTTCCCTTTAATATACGGCTACATACCGCTTTATCCGTACATGGCCTTATGATAGGTGCATGTACCCCGGCTTGGGTACACCCATCTTTTCCCGCATTGGCTCGGACTTATGGGGCCACCGGTGTTTAAGGTCCCCTTTGCCATCATAGTCCAAAAACCCCGCCTAACTCTCTCCGATTGGGGTCCCGCAGGGTTTAAAAACCGAGTCAACCGTGTAATCCCCCCGGTTTAAGAAGTAGGGTATTACATTTCCCCCTCCTTTCAAAAAAATTTTGTCCTCGAAATTCCCCTTTTGTTCAAAGAGATGAGGGTACTTGGTTTGGGATTTTATCCTCTTTCTCCCAAGATGTTTCCCAAGTGAATGATTAGCCCATCGCACCTTTACATAGGAAATGGAGCGTTAGGAAGGGTCTTCACCTTCGTCCAAAATTTCAGCCCAGCCTAGGAAAAATTGGCTTTAGGTATTCTCGTTCCATGGTAATACATGAGAGGGATCATGAACGATCGCTTAAAGATGGATACATGAAAACGTTATGAACACCCCCCGGGGAAGGTGGCAGAGCAAGCATGTAGGCTACTAACCCAAACCCCGGCTAAGATCTCAAATGGGCCAATGTATCTTGGGCTCAATTTTACCTTTTTTGGAAACCTTACAACCCTTTAGTAGGAGAGATCTTGAAAATACCTTTTCCCGGCTGAAATTGAATTTTTTCCCGCAGTGCCCCATAGCTTTTTTTGAAGACCGACCCGCTTTAATCCGTTCTCGAATAACGCCGATTTATCACAAGTCATCTGTTTATCTCGTGTCCTAACATTCGACGCTCACCTACCTCATCCCAATAAAAGGAGTTCTGCACTTCGCTATATAACGCCTCAACGGAGCCATCCCAATTGTAGTTTGGTAATTTTGTTATAGGCAAACTCTATAAGGGTATATATTCTTCCAACTACCACACATTTCCATTGTACATGCCCTAAGCATGTCTTCTAATATCTGATGGTTCGCCCGACCGACCATCACCGTGGGGGAAAGAAAGACTAAATTCAATTGATCCCAAGGCATGCCGAAGCTTTTCCAAAACTGAACTCCCTACCCGAAAATGCTCATCGGCACTCCATGTAAGCGCACTATGTTGTCCATGTAAAGTTGTGCTAGTTTGGCCATAGAGAACTTGGTCTTGATGGGAATGAAATGAGCAATTTTAGAAGCCATCAACGATCACCCATATCACGCCCATCCCCTTAGGTGTACATGGTAGCCCCGGTGATGAAGTCCTTTTAAACCTTTTCCCACTTCCATTCTAGAGGGGAGTGGCTGAAGAGTACCATAAGGTCGATCCCTCACATTTTTACTTTTTGGCATGTAAGATGTGTCGCCACATACGAGCTATTGTGATTTTAAAAGCTTGGCCACCAAAAATTTTTGGGTTTGGGGTTTTTTGTACATCTTGTACTTCCTAGGTGGAGTGAGTATTGAGCTATGTGCTTCTCGACTATCTTGTCTTGTATATCCAAACATTGGGTACAAAAAATCCCAAACATCAATGCCCCATCACCGACTAAAACAAAATGGGGGCGCTCATTGTTTGATCTTAAACCCTTAACCCCCATCCGCCGCAATTCAGATCCGAAGGTTGTTTCATTATTACCTTTGCCTAATAGTGGGATGCACCTAGAGTCATTAATACCAACCTTTTAAAGGGTTTTTCCCGTTGACGCCCAATTCTAAGGTTGCTCCTTCATATAAGAGAGCTTCATCCATTAGTGTCGCCCCCCGACAAGGGGTTTAAACCGCTAACATGAGAGTGACACACAGCCTTCCGACTCAACGCATCTACCACTACATTAGCCTTCCCGGATGATATTGAATATCACACCATAATCCTTCATGAGCTCAAGCCATCTCCTCCCCTCATGTTCAAACCCCCGGGAAAAAGTACTTAAGGCTTTTGTGATCTTTGGATATCTCACACTTCCCCCCATACAAATAAGGGCCAAATTTTAAAGGGAAAAAATGATCAGGGTAGTTCCAAGTCATGAGGGGTAGTTTTCCCTCATACCCTTTAGTTGTTGGGATGCATTTTATTCCCTTTAGCTTGCATGAGAACAAAACCCCAAACCCCAACTTTGAAGCATCTTTAGACCGCCATTCCACCGGCCCTTCGTGGATGCTCAACTTTGGGGTTACACCAACCTCTTCTTAAATTTCCCTCGAAACTCTTCTCACATTCCTCACCCAAATAATTTCACACCCTTTTTGGTTAATTTAGTCATTGATGCAGAGATTCGGAAATTTCAATGAAGCGCCGGAATATCTAGCCAAACCCAAGAAGCTTTAATTTTAGTGATATTTTTGGGGGCTTTCCCATTCTACTATCGCTTTCACCTTATCAGATCTACTCGATTCCCCCTTTTAGACACTACGCCCCCTGTGAATCCAATTTTTTTTAAAGCCAAAATTCACATTTGCAGATTTGGCAAACAATCGTTGTTCTCTCAACCTCGAAACCATTCTCAAATGTTGGGTGTGCCCCTTTTCCCTCCCTTTGGGAGTAGATCAAGATGTCATCAATAAAAAAATTAACCCATTTTAGTACATCGTGAAATACCATTCATTAAATCCTTTGAATGCTCCCGGTGCATTAGTTAACCCAAAAGATAATACTAGGAACTCATAGTGACCATACCAGTCTTGAATGCTATTTTTGTATGCCCTTTTATCTTGAGTGATAATAGCCCGATCAAGGTCTATCTTTGAAAATCCCCTTTGCCCCCTGTAATTGGTCAAATAAATCATCAATGCATGGCAATGGATACCTTCTTAATGGTTAGCTTATTCAACCCCCGTAATCAAGGGAATACGCGTTGCCATCTTTCTTTTTTGACAAAAAACGGGGCCCCCCTAAGGTGAAACACTTGGGCAAAAAAACCCCCTTTTCCAATAATTCCTACAATTGCATCTACAACCCCTTCAATTCAGGGGGGCCATCCTGAGGGAGCCTTAGAAAATGGGACCCGCTCCCGAGTCAAATCTATGGAAAACCCAACCTCTATCGTGGTAAATGCATCGATCATCCGGGAAGACCCCGGGAAACTTTTTTAACCACCTTTACCTCTTCTAGAGGTGTAATCCTTGCATCAACATAAATACCGATGCTAAGTAGCCCGAATCCACTTTCTAACAATTTTACCACTTGAAGGGCGGAGACAAGGACCTTTCACCCGTTTTCATTTTATCCCCTTGGTATACCAATTCTCTTCCTTCCCATCTGTCACCCTAATCAGCTTTTAAAGACACATCACATTAGCTCGGAGCCGAAACCAATCCATGCCTAGTATAACATAAAAATTTTCCGCATATTGAACTTAATGAGTTGTGCATCAAAGTTCTTCCCACTAATTTCCATGGGGCACGCCCATACACCTCCTTCAACAAAAGTAACTTTACCAAGAGGGCATACTAACAATCATTCCATGATCTAGGATTCGGGTGGCATCCCAAGTTTCTGGGAAATCTTTAGATGCGAATGAATTTTAGCTTTTAATCAATAAAACATAGGTGGTATACCGATATAGGTAGGACACCAGTGTAACAATGCATATAATTTCAGCAAAATAATTTTTAAATAAGGAAATTCTTAATTTAAAATGTCCCACATTACTTCACTCCCTCATTTTCCTCAACGATAGGGCATACATCCTTCCCCATTGATTCCCCCGAGTTAAGGAGGTCGGGCTGGGTGATGGAGGGCAAGGCTGGTCGACCCACTTTTTGTATAGTCCCCATAGGAATGAATTAAAGCAACGGATTTGAGATGTCGAATCAAGGGCCCTCTCGATTTTGCCCCATTGAAGATGGAGGTCGGGCCCTTGAACTATAGGTGCCGACTAGTGTTCGGGCGAAAAGATGGGGGACCCCCAAACCACCACCCTGGTCTAGGAGGGTAGCCGATGGCCTATAGGGCTCCCTTATACGTAGGCCCGTAACTGAGCCCACGGATGTTTTGGGAGGATTCCCCTATCCGAAATGGATTTGTTTTTTTCCCAAAAACCCAGGTGGGGGAAAGCTTCCCTTTGCTTATCCTCCATGGTTTTGGGCCCTTCGAAACTGCCATAGTCGGTCAAATCTAAGACCTGGTTTTGACCCAATGGATCCCTTTTTAGGCCCTTTAAAAATTCAAGCCTTCTCTTCAATCTTTCATATGCCTTGGGGCAAAATGGAACAAGCTCTCAAATTGTGTTGGTACTAAAATAGTCTTACCCCCTTTGAGTTAAGGCCAAAAACCTGGGCCTCCTTGTGGTCCCCAAGCCTGGGTAATGATTGTCCAAGAACAACTCCTTGAACTGCCCCTGTGGGTTGGGATGGGCAGCCAACAATATGGGCTTAGAGGCTTACCACCCGATTTGGGCCTTTTTCCTTGAGTTGAAACCCCCAAAGACAAATGAGTTTCCGCATCCCCCACTCAATCCCCTTCAAATATTTTCTCTACCCGGGATCCACCGGTCCGCTCTAGAGGATCACTCCCACCTTAGAAAATACAGTGGAAGTTCCTTTGAATGACTCCACCACCTTTGATGTATTATTCCAGGGGTAATGAGGAGCATGTGGATAGTAAGAGTATAGAGGGGCCCCCCATAGGGAGGAATACTAAATGGCGGAATTGGAGGTGTACCTCCCACTTGTGGCCCTGCCCTGCACCCTCGGTTGGTCCTGGGATTAAGTATCCGGAGGTTGCCCGTTTGGGAGAAAGGTCCAATTTTTAAATGAATACCACCATAAATGTTTTTCCGTTGTCAAGCATTAGTTGTTTTAAAGTCTGCAGCCCGGGCCAATTATGGCAGCAACACCCCCCAGTAATAACCGTGGAGGGTCCAGAGGTAGTCATAGGGGGGTCCCCATGTGCCCCCCCCCCACCAAGGGTCCCCGGAGGTGGTGGAAGTGAAGTTTTCCCCACGTAGGGACCTCCTGGGGATTCGGGGTTTTCCAATCGACCGACGGGGAAAGCGGGGTACCTTGGGCATGGCTACCGGATCTAGTACGATTACCGTATCCCCGCACCTAGAACATATCATACATCACATTGGTTAAACACCATAGAATTGATATCGGAAATAACTATATCCAACACTTAGGTATCATAGTGTATGATAGTTTGAAACCCAACCGCAACTTGATTCCAAAAATATGGGGTTAGTGCTCCAACAAGAAAGGACAATGGTCCCACTTGACCAAAACATATCATTATAAGAATAATAACAATAATCATAATAAGTATATTAATAATAACCAAAAAACAATAAAATTCCATTTTTTTTCAAGTTTTTACTCAATAAAGGGGTGACACCGGAAAGGGTGTTGGTCTGCCGGGGGGCCCCATCATCCAAAACTTCAACCGAGGGGTGACCCCAAAGGTGGGTTGGGGCCCGCCGGTCTCCGTCCCGACCGAAAAAAAAACCTCAATGGGGTTTTTTTAACCCTTTTTCCTTTTCCCCTTTTTTCCTTCTCTCTCTCTCTCTTTTTCTCTCTTTCCAAAGGCGATTTTGGAGGTCCCCTTGACGCCCATGGATCCCACTCAACAACCCGACGCTTTTGAGAAGATTCAACCCTCCACTTCCAAGTAAGTTTTTTCCCCTTTTTTCTTCCTAACTTATGCTTTGGGGTAGAAACTCATGAGTTGTCTTAATTTCATTTCCCTTTTTCCATGATTCTTTCCATAGAATAGTGATTTCATGGATTTTGATGTTCTCTATGTGATTTATTTCTAGTTTCTAGGATTTATTTCCATTTTGAGAAAAACCCCAACCGTCCTATTTTTTTCTAAAATTTTGGGAGATTTCTTCATTTCTTGCTTTTTTTCCCCAATTAATGACTCAATTAGTATGCATTATGCTTGATTTGTACTTAAGGGATCTGTAGAGATCATAGAAAGTACCTTATGTGTGAAATCCCATTTCTTCCCATAAAAAAATCCATCTTTTGTGTTAGGTTTTCTTTGATTTTTTTTTACATTCTTTGGTATTTTGTGGACCTCAATAGCATAGTAGTAGATGTTTTGCATATTCTAATTGGTAGATTGACGGATTTCATCCATGAACATGTAAGTTTCCCATGCTTTCCCCTGTGAGTCTTTTGCATTTTCTCTTAGCTTGGACTTTCACCTTGAGAATTGGGGTTTTCTCCTTCCTTAATTGTCATGCCTTATATGCCTCTTGTTACCTTCCCGCTTTTGCCCTATTTGCCTTGTCATTTTTTCCGCTTTTGGGGAAAATTGATTTTTGGGGGGCTTCCTTTATTGCTCACCCCCTTTTTATTCGTTTTGTTATTCTCTTTTTTCTTTACTCACCCCGCTTTCCTCTTTTCTTGCCGGGATGTCATCTCAAAAAGGCAAGGACCCCGGATCCCCCGGGGCATTTTATGAAGACCACCGCTTCTAAGCAAGAGTGGGGGGACTAGTTCTCCCCCCTTCAAGACAAGGAGCCCCGGACCCCCGGGGTTTGACCCTTTCCCACTACGGGAGGAGCTTTCCACAGCCTGAGGAAAGCACCCAAACCCGGCCCCCTTTCCCCAAGAGGTCGGAATGATGGAGAAGATCGTGGTCCATTTCCACAAGGTTCAGCCGGAGAGGTTTACAAGTGGCAGTCCATCCTCCTGTAGACCACCCGCTAAAAGGGAGTGGTTCAGATTCTTTTTGGAC
>JAJSZK010000543.1:0-46896 GCA_022985045.1 Macadamia tetraphylla | reverse complement strand
GTAATGCTATTCTTATGCATTGTTTATAATTAACAATAGCTGCAATTAACTCCGGACTACTTTCATTCATAAATGATACCAAACTGACTTGCCCAAATTATGCAAATTGGTACTACAATATTAAGTTACTCTTATGGTAGAATCACTCTATTCAGTGCTTGATGAAGCTGCCCCTCTTACTCTTGATAATCATTCTACCAAGGATGAGGTGTATAATTATGATGATTTCCAGGTCAAGGATTCTAAAGCATCCCTGTACATTATGAACTCAGTGGATAAGTCCATTAGCAAGCCTTCACCGTTAGATGAAACATAAGCAATCTCATCCGTTAGATGATTATTGTCTAACATAACCTGTCCACCACGGACGCTCTACAATCTCTCTTCTTCTACTTCTCAGTGATTGTCTCCATCTATGTATCTGTCTCCGTCTCTGGCTCCAGTTTTGGCTCTGGCTCCCTTCATCGTCCTCTTCGTAGAATCACTGCAACCCACCTCCGTGTCTCCTTCTCCCTCTCCTGCTCCCATTCCTAATCCATTGTTCACCCCAACCCATCACAACACATGTTCCCAGCTTGGATGAACCAGGAGGTCATAGAAAATTAGGAAATATAATACTCTTATTTGCAATGTTTAGATATAATCAATTCCATAACTCAAGTCATAATTAGAATAATCGAGATAACATGAGAATCCAAATACTTCCTCATTCCATTACCAAGTGAATTACATGAAAAGAGGAACAATCTTCCTACCATAGAAGGGATAGGTGAGTAACAAGGTGAGGAGACAATTCTTGAGGTGAGTGAAAATTCACTAGGTTCTCTGGGTCCGTCACCTCGAGCATATATTGTCGGTTGATGTACATAGGCAAATAAAAGGATGTGTAAGTCAATCCCATCAACCTGACATAATTGTAGCCAGGGGTCTTCATCAGAAAATCTTCTTGTGGCCTCCTTGGGCACCTCCATGCGATATCTTGCACAGTCTTTTCCTTTAGGTACTTCTCCCAATCAGTGATAAGGTCGAATTCTAGAACTTCCCTCTTATCTTGGTAGCAAAGAACTTTGAGTGGGCATCCTTTTAATGGTTTGGTTAACTTCAGTTTCTCAAGGAGCCAAATCTAAAAAATAGTAGGACTCTCTTGATAATGATCTAGTTCGAATCTATGGCCATGGCTCATGTCATCGAAACCCTTGAGTGTTTCTGCAAGAAACATAGGGATGATGTCACCTCCCTTCTTCAACTATTTTACTACCTCAATTAGAACAGACGGTGCACCACGTCTAGGAGCGTGGAGAACATAATGAGCTATCATGCAAAGTGAATAAGCATCCTATGATTTTTGTTGATGGATTCCTCCCATTGGTAGGTATTGGATGAAGATCTGGGCCACCTTCAGAATGTCGGTCTTCCCATACCTGAAAAATTGCTTCACTTCCTCTTCTTTTCATCCGAAGAAGTCTTGAATTTCCTTTGAGTAATCTTTCTTCAAAGATAGTTGGAGCAAACTGCCTTTGGGTGGAGATAACATATAAACCCAGAATTCTTTGAGAGTTGGGTAGATCTCTACCATCCCAGTGTTGAGGCACTTGCCGGAGTAATTAGTGATGTAGCTTCACACATCCAATCCAGTCGAGAAAAGACACATTGATGGATTCCAGCAATCCTGGGGCCCTCATGCTCATGTCTAAGGTCCATTTCCTCAATGTCTCATCTAACGACCCATGGCTTTTCCTGAAACCATCACAAACAATGAGATATGATGATTTATCAAAGCATTACTCATTAGCTAATGACTCAAACAAGCCTTCACCACTATTGTATCAAGCTCTTCTTTTTTAACTGATCAAGGGTGGGGAATAAACTGGTGTTGGGTGATGATTTTCTTTTAGGGTATAGAATCCTGGATAAGAGTGGATGGACCATAGGTGAATGATAGATACCTAATGGCCTTGCATACCAAATGGCGATTCTTAGGGATAGAATCCTAGATAAGAAGTGACGGACCAATGGGTGGATGACAGATACCTAATGGCCTTTCATGCCAAATGATGATTTTTGGGGGACACAAACTATGATGATCTTTTAAGAAACTTTGATTATTAATCAAGGATCCGATTTATTGCCTTTAGATGGTTGAGACCGCACTTGCACATGTCAAGTTGCCTATGTATCCGTCGAAAGGAATCAGGTCTAACATAGTTCAGGCTCTTCACCCTTTCTGACATAATATTTCTTCAGTTGATCCATGTTGACCAGTCTGGGTATTTCTTTGCCATTGTGGTCTGTGAGTTTCACAACTTTTCCTAGTAAAATTTCTTTGACAATGAATGGGCTGCTCCAGTTGGGCCTGAATTTCCCTCTTGGGTCATGAATCAGGGCTTTTTGTTCTTGAAGAACAAGTTTGCCCACCTCTATGTGGCAGGGCTTTACATTCTTGTTAAAGGCCCTGGCGATTCTTAGTTAATATTTCTTCAGATTTTCCATGGCTTTCATGCGCCTTTCATCAAGAAAATTGAGCTCATCATGTTTAGCTTTCACCCACTCTCCTTCAGGTAGCTAACTATCAAGAAGCACCCATAGGGATGGTACCAAGATTTCCATGGGTAGAACCACCTCAAACCCATATACCAAAGAGAAAGGGGTGGGCCTCGTCGAGGACCATACAAAAGTCTGATATGCCCAGAAGGCAAGGGGTAACTTATCAGCCCAATCCTTATGCTTTTTCTCCATTTTCTATAGGATGTCTTTGATATTCTTATTGGCTACTTCCACTGCCCCATTGGTCTGCGGCCAGTAGGTGGTAGAGCGATGCGTTCTGATACTGAACTTTATGTAGATTATATCAGACTTGCCCCAGAAATGGGATCCTTGATCTGATATCAATTCTTGAGGTACTCCATATCGAAAAATGATATTTTCTTGGATGAATTTGGCTCCCTTAGCAGAAGTGAGGACCGCATAGGACTGAGCTTCTACCCATTTGGTGAAATAATCAATGGCTAACATGATGAACTCGTGACAATTGGATGCTTTGGGGTTGACCTTCCCAAAGATGTCGATGCCCCAAGTGGAGAATGGCCAAGGTGAACTCAGCGAATGTGGCTCTTTTGGTGGGACATGTATGATGTTAGCAAACATCTAACACTAGTAGCATTTTTTGACAAAGTCCAAGCAATCTGCTTTCATTGTGTTTCAGTAATATCCCAGCCTGAGGATCTTCTTAGATAACATCTTGGCATTCAGTGGGGTCCACAAAGACCTTGATGAATTTCCTCCATGATGGTTGTAGCTTATTCCTCATCCACACACAACAACTGTATTCCGTAATAGGATCTCTTGTATAACAGGTCCTCTTGAAGAATAAATTGGGTGGCATATCTTCTCAGAAACTTCTTTTCTCTGTCAATTGCTTCAACTTGGGTACTTCCTTTTCCTGATGAAATCTACTATGCAAGCGAACCAAGGTGACCATCCACGGTGAGAAAATTCACGAATTACGATAAATGGGCCGCCTTCTTTGTTCTACCAAGAATGGTCGGATCCTAGCCATAGGGTTGCATTCTACCATGGAAGCCAAGGTTGTAAGGGCATCAACAAACCTATTGTTATCTCTTTAGAAGTATTCGAACGAGATCTCCTCAAAGTGTTCAATTACCTCTTCTAGATGTTCTTGATATGGCTTCAATTTTTCATCTCTGGTTTTCCACTTTCCCTGCGTCTGAAAAATGACAATGGTTGAATCTCCATACACCTTGATCCTGTTAACCCTAATGGTCAGGGCAGTTTCTAGTTCCAAAGCACAAGCTTCATATTCAGCAATGTTGTTGGTACAGGAAAAATTGAGGCAGAATGATGAGGGAAACTAAAGGCCGTAAGTAGTGACAAGCAATACTTCACACCACATCCCTTTTGATTGGCTACTTCATCAAAGAATAACTGCCATTCATTAACTATGTCTTCTTCTTTTATCACTACGATTCCTTCATCGGGATAGACATCATCGAAGAATCTTCCATCTTTTGTGGGGTGGGCAGCCAAATGATTGGCTATGGCCTGTGCCTTGATAGATTTCTGAGTAATATAGGTGATGTCAAACTTTGATAGTAAAAGCAACCAACGGGCCATCCTTCTTGTTAAGGCTGGTTTCTCGAAGAGGTATTTAATGGGATCCATCCTTGAGATCAAGTGCATTGGATAGGAAACCATGTAGTGTCACAACCTTTTTGTTCCCCAAATCAATGCAGCACAGGTTCTTTCCAAAGATGTGTACCGTGTCTCATATTCTAGGAACTTCTTGCTGAGGTAATTTATGGCATGCTCTGCCCCCCTTTTTTTGTCTCCTTTATGCTAGCAAAGAGCCCATAGAATACTCTCCCATAGATAGATACAACAGAAGAGGTTCTCCTTCCATCGGCGGCATCAATACTGGTAGGTTCATGAGGTATCCCTTGATCTTGTCACAAGCTTGTTGGCATTGGTCATTCCATTCTATGGGCTGATCCTTCTTCAGCAGCTTGAAATATGGTTCACAGATTGTAGTCAACTAAGCTTTGAATCTAGTAATATACTGGATATGACCAAAAAATCCTCGTATTTGCTTCTTAGTCTGAGCTCTAGGCATTTCCTGGATTGCCTTGATTTTGATAGGGTTGAATTTAATGCCTCTTTCACTCACCAAGAAACCTAACAACATGCTCGTTGTTGCCCCAAATACACACTTCTGAGGGTTCAACTTCAGCTGATACTTCTTGATTCTTTCAAAGAAATGCCTTAGCGCAGGAATATGCCCTTGCGATCTTTTGACTTTACTATCATGTCATCCACATAGACTTCCACATCTTTGTTCATCATGTCATGCAATATGGCCATGACTTCTCTTTGATAAGTTGCCCTGGTATTCTTTAGCCCAAAAGGCATCACCTTGTAACAATAGGTTCCCCATGGAGTGGTGAAAGTTGTCTGCTTATGATCCTTTGGGTACATGCTTATTTGGTTGTGTCCTAAGAATCCATCCATAAATGATAACAAAGCATGCCCGGCCGTCTTATCCACCAATACATCAATGTGAGGTAATGGGAAGTCATCTTTGGCTAAGATCTCGAAAGTCCACGCACATTCGTACCTTGCCAATTTTCTTCATTATTGGTATAATGTTGGCCAACCATTGGGGGTACTTCACCACTTGTAGGAACCCTACATTCCATTGCATCATAACTTTTTCTCTGATCTTCTCACTCCATTCTGGCCACATTCTTTAGAGCTTTTGTTTAAATGGCTTTGCCCCAGGGTAGGTCAGAAATCGATCTTTGCATGATGTTGGGGTTGATACTAGGTATATCCTCATAAGGCCAAGCAAAGGCGTCGATGAATTCCTTCAAAAGACTAATCATCTGTTCGCTTCTTCATCATCAAGGGTAGTGCCAATTTTTACCTCTCAAAGGTATTGGTTGGTTCCTAGAATAATAACCCGAGTATCCTCATGGATGGGTTGGGCTTTCTTTGGTTTGTATTTTTTTTATTGATTCTTGATATTTATTAAGATAATCATAAGAAAAAGGAGGCAAGTCATACTCGAATTAGAAATTTCATTCATGAAAAAGGAGTAACATATTAGACATACAAGGACTCGGACTCTCCTCAAGAGGGAGGCCGACATGAAATCATAAACAATAGACTCAACTATAGACTTGATAACTAGCTTGATGCTTTTACTAGGGGTATTCAGGCTAGTTGACTCAATAGCATGAGCAAACTTGAAGTTTTTTCCAATACTTGTCCAATTCAGGAGTGGGTCAGTGGCTTGATGGATGTGGAGGTGTGCCAAAGGGCCTTATTCTCCTTTTGAGAATGTTACTGCTATTTCTTCAGTGGCACAATAGTTCCTTTGGACAAGTGCCTGCTTCTTCATGAATACCAGTAGATCAATCTCATGCTCTCAGAAGCCAAACTTTATGAGGGGTGAAGATTGGTGGAGACTGCTCAATCCCTTTTTTATGAAGTCCATCTTTTTGAGCCTGTTGAGGGATGCCATCCCGGTGCCTCGGTCACATGTTTGACCACCTTCATGAGACTTCCCATTGCAGTTGGTTCGAGCACAGTACATACAGACCATCATTCTCTGTGCTCTCCTTTGCTTTACATATGCACTTCTTGCTCTGAAAGGATGAGGCTTAAGCTTATGTAGCTATCGGGCTCTTGGCTCTCGTAGGAGGGAGTAAATGAAGCCTTTCACATCAATGGGAAGTGGCAGACTCCAGGTGAGCCTTATCTTCTTCTCCCATTCTCTTTTCAGGAGGGCTCGAGGACTTGGTGCCTCTTTCGATTGGATCAATGTTGTACGATCACAGAGAAGACCCAATCTCAATCGATATAATTTCTACTATCCGGTGATGCAATTGTCTTGGTCACTTTCATTGACTAGCATTTTCTGTTGTTCCACTTCATGAGTCACCCAGTTGAACTCGTCTTGGAAAAACACTTCAAATCCTGGTTGCATCTTAGCTGCGGTTTCATCAACCCATAGCTCCACATTTCCACAAAAGGAGAAATGCTCTCCTTCTTTTACAAAATACCCATTGAGAGTAGGGTAGCAAGGGGCGAGATCTTCTGATCATCCTCAGCACTTTTTACCCTTTGGTGGTTGGAGGAGTGTACCCGAGACCATTCTTTCCTTCGTTCACATCCAAATTAGGCTGCTTCAGAAATCCTTGATGATATTTCCCTAGTCCCATGCCAAGAAAATATTACATATTCTTCATCATCTGATTCACTGGCGGACTCCAGATGGCTTCATAGTTAGCCAGGACCTCCTCCTTTGGAACTTCCTTGGCAATGGATGCACAAATTGTATCTAATTCAAAACCACTTAGTTAAACTTCCTGGTCTTATTCTTCCCCACTTTCAATATTGTCCAAAGTGTTAACCACTTTGGGATCTCCGGCTACTATGACCACCTTTCCCTCATGAATGAACTTCATTTTTTGATGGAGACTAGTGGACACTACCTTCATAGGATGCAACCAATGCCTTCCCAAGAGCATGTTAAAGGCCATCGGTATATCAATGACTTGGAAATCAATATCAAACTTCACCAGGCCAATCTTTACGGCAAGGGTAATGATGCTAAGGATCTTTCTCTTAGTATTGTCATATGCTCGTATGGTTTGGGTGGTCAGCCTCATTTCTTTCAAGTTGATGCCAATACTCTTTGTCGATCTCAATGGTAGCACATTCAAAGCGGACCCATTGTCAACAAGAACACGAGAACCACTTTGTCAAGGTATTCTACTATGATGTGGAGAGCTCGATTGTCTTTGGGCTCCTTTGGGAAGCTCGAATCCGAGAACATCGAGATTGTCTGCATATGTTGCCCCTACTATATGCGAGTTGTGCGGTTATCTCAATCGGCTTTTGCACATTAGTGAAGACTTTAAGGCCTTCACAATGCAAGGGATGCCATCAACAATCCCCAAATGGAGATATTTGCCTAGGACTTCTTGAGTTGAGCCAAGACTGGGGTCTCTGGCTCTTTCTTCATGCTGCTAGTTCTGGCCTCATTAGCCCTTGGTTGTTCTACTACTAGAGCCTTGCCATTGTAGTCTTTCCCACTTCTAGTTTCCATTACATTGATTGGTTTTTTCACAATAATCTTTGTGGGATAACTATCTTCATCATCACTATTGGTTAGGGTGATTATCCCTAATATAGAATCATTTTCTTCTTCTGATTCTCCTTCCCGGCTTGGGGTGGGAAGTCGAGGACCTCCATAAATATCCACAGCCCTAGCTCATAGCTTTTTAACTACATTAGAAAGTTGTTGGAATACAACGTCTACTGCCTTTGAGAATGTGTTTTCTGACCCTATTTCCTCCAGATCATCCAACTGCTCACGGTAGTAACGATCACTGACAGTTACTTATCCCAGCATGTTGTCAATTTCTTCTACCTTTCCTACATCTTCAATGTAGTGGAGTATAATTCACAAAGCTTTTCTTCCATCTCTAATATGGATTCTGGCTCATCTAGATAAAATTGTGTCGGCTCTCTAGATTATTCATTACTTTCTAAATTTGACGTAGAATCATCTCCTCCCATGTAGAGGGAAGGGTAAATGCCACCTGTCGGATCAGCTATTAGATCATCACTACCAATAGCATAGACTGATAAACATGTCGGATGTTCTGGTGAGTAATATTATGACTCATCATCATAATTATTGTACCAAGGCCCTTGGTAGTCATCCTAGTCTGGATACCATCATTGTAATACCCTACTTCTTAAACCCGGTCTGATTTCACGGTTGACCCGGTTTAACTATGTAGGACCCGAATCGGAGAGAGTTAGAGCGGGCTCCTTATGGACTATGATGGCAAGGGTGACCTTAAACACCGGTTGGCCCGACAAGTCCGAGCCAGTGCCAGAAGAGACGGGAGTACCCAAGCAGTGTACATGCACCTATCATAAGGCCATGTACGGATAAAGTAGGTATTGTAGCCGTATATTAAAGTGTATACATATATTACATTGTATGCCAGGGGTGGGGTTCGCGCCGAGGCCCAAACACTGTCAAAATCCCAAGTTTTGGCCCTCAGGTGGGCGGACAGGTGGGCGCACCCACCCACCTGAGTGACCCATCCATGTGAACTATTTAGTTATTTAAGAAGTATATATATAGCATTTATGATTTTCTTTTCTTTTCATTTATGACACTAAATGCGTTGGTGAGGATAGTAAAGAGGAGAGAAAGAAAGGGAAGAAGAAGGAAGAGAAGGAAGAGGAAGAGAAGGATTTCAGCGCGAGCTTGATCTTCCCATTCCGATGCCGGAAGAGTGATCTTCAACACTAGATCTACATTTAGAGGTAAGCAAAGTTGGGTTCCTTAAACATTCACCATACCCAAGTAAAACCCTTGATTCGAGTAGGGTTTCTTGAGATCTGGTAAATCCCCTTTGAAATGATGAATCTAAAGTTTAATAGATGATTTATGTGTTGATCTTGAAGGATTTGAAGAGGTATTGACAAGGTTGGAGAAGCATTGTGGGTTTGAAGTGATTTTGAGGGTTTGAAGGTGTTCTTGAGCAAAGAAGGTAAGATGGCTTCCATCACTTGAATCTAACCTAGATCTAGGTTAGAACCATCCTATAAGACATTGAAAGTGTGAAGAATGGGTTGGGAAAAGCCCCATTTGAATCCCCAAAGAATGGAAGAAGTTGGGAAGAAACAACAGTTTTCCCGCCAAGATCGGTGGGCAAGACCGGTGGGCCATTTGGCCCTATGGGCACCCTTTGAGAGGCGAGGCCCTCGGGCACAACCGTGGGCTAACGGGGCCACCACTGCGGTCTTAATAGGCCCCCAGCCCAACGGAGCAGACCGGTGGCCAACCGCGAGCCAACTGCCCGGTCGACCAGGTGGGCGACAGGTGGGCTATCTGACCCACCTGTGAGGCTCCGAATGTGATTTTTACGTCGATTGGACCCAAATCGGACGTGTGACCTTCTTTTAGGATTCTAAACATGATCGTGTCATTGGATCGTGTTAATTTTGATTCTAAAATGGTGAAGTACTAACCCCGCTCAATCATGTTAGGTTCACCAAAGCCTACGCTTCTCGCACCGGATCTCACCTGTACCGAACGAGAATCCTTGTACACTACAAGTAAGTGGGGAGAGGACGTTTGGCCTTGTTTCAAGGCATTGTTGGAATTCATTTAAATGTATCTAGTCTAGTCATGCCATCATGAATATTCTATGTTGACATCATTGTGCATAATGCATTAATAGACTAGATGCCGTAGTCGGCTTGGACACGAGTGCATTGGTGGCCCGTGGTATGGGATGCGATGGCACTATGCAATCGTACTATTGTCATATAGGAGCATGCAGTTTAGGATTTTCACCGTCCCATGCTACGACCCTTCCCAACAGGGGTTAAGGTGTTGGGTTACCATTTGGGGGGAAGCAATGGTCACGGTTGTCGGGTCACTGTGGCGGTTAGATATAACTGACGGGTCATTAGGACAGTCGGCAACCCCGATAGTATATTCAAGAGGGTCAATCGTACTGCTTTTAAATTACTGGAGTCAACACCTTTAATTTCAGTCATTTACTTTTCTATTGAGAGCCAGTGGTCGGCATTGTTTTTACTTTTCTGAGTACTCACTGTGGGCCTTCTCCGACAGCCCTATGGGTGTATCGCGGGATGGAGTTTGGCTCGTACCCGGAGTATACGCGCACTGTGGCTGTAGTAGCACTAAACCGAAGACTTAGTAATGTTGCTTAGGTGGATGTGATTTAAAATGTAATGCATAGCATGTAGTGCATATGATTGTGTTTCGTTGTGTGGACTGCTGTGTGGTCTATCTTTCCACTTACTGAGCTAGTGAGCTCATCCCACGTGTACACCCTTTTAGATGATTTTCTGGTCATACATCGAAGAGCAGGGTGGGTCCCACAGTCGAGTTCCCCGAAGAGGACTGGTGGGCCCCTGAGGAGTTAGAGCACGGCATTGACTGCTCGTGCGAGAGTTGTGTTACGGGACCACAGTTTTGATGCCGAGCTGAGCTCTAGCCTTTGATACCAAGCCGAGCTGTGTACTCTGATTTTTGCTGATTTCCTTTATGTACTTGATATGTGAATTGTACTTTTATTGTGTAAATATCATGCCTTCGGGCCCACATGTATATAACTATTGTATCACAATTCGGGTATCAAGTATTATGAGAATATTCACGGTAAACCTAGTCTTCGCTGATCGATAAGTTTTTATTAGTTGTGTGTATCTTTGTGGTGGAATACGTATTAGATGATCTGGTAGGTTTGGGTTAACGGTGATAACTTGATCCTTGGCGGTTCGGTGTGAGCGAGGGTGTGACAACGTGGTATCGAGGCGTGATGCTCGCTCCACTCCTGACATACCATTAGAATCCGTAGAATCTATAATAGGGAAATGGGATTGGGTTAATGTAAAAGCTTTAAAGAGTAAAAGCCAAAGAATGAAGTATTAAAAAGGGTTGCATTAGATGTTGCATTCATGGCATGCGTGAGAGTAGATAAAACGTAAATAAGTTGATGTTATAACCTATCAAGTACTAGTTTGATGAAATTTCGACAACATAACGGCGTAAAATGGGATTTCCAAAAATTTTTCACACAAACACCTGATAAACAATATGTTCATATATAACTATGATCAAAAGTAGCAATAAACACCATAACTAAACTACACAAGTATTCAACATATGAATTCACCACAAAAATCGCTATCAAAATACATTATCCCACAAATGAGTCCAGTTACAGTGCAAATACAAGGAATGAGAAAAGAAATGAAATATACAACAAGGTCAAATAAAAAAAAATGAAATAGATAAAAAGCTGGTGTGGGCGAGCTAAGCCCTCACTGATCATCGTCGTCGTCATCTATGATCACCACGTTCGTCGGAGGTCTAGAGTTGACGTCGAG
Source organism: Macadamia tetraphylla (assembly GCA_022985045.1). Lineage (NCBI taxonomy): Eukaryota > Viridiplantae > Streptophyta > Magnoliopsida > Proteales > Proteaceae > Macadamia > Macadamia tetraphylla. Next base: position 35,430 of record JAJSZK010000543.1, on the reverse strand, counting down.
GCGATGGTCGTAGTAGTCAAACCTCGCGTTCACTAGCCGTATCGCCCTCCGTAGTCGGCCAAAATCTGCTGACATGGCATTGGCCGTGGTGCTCAAGTCTTGGCCCAGTTGGAGAAAGGAGTTCTCCAAAGTAGCCTGCCTCTCGGGATCGTTCCTCCAAGAAGCACTCTCGTCCAGCCTTCTCAGTAGTTGAACTTGGCCATCTTGCAAGGCCCGTATGGTGGACATCATGCCCTCGAAGTCGTATGCACCACTCCCAGGTGGTGGGGTTCTATGCTGTGAGGCTGCAGCTCTGGAGGAACCAGGATCGGGGCCTCTCGACTCCTGATGCGCCTCCTCAGGGATGTCATCACCCACCAGATCATCCTCCTCATCCTGAGGAACATAGTCCTCATCCTCCCCGCTGGACTCCTCCTCCATGTGGACATCCTCCATAGGGGTAGCCCTCCTATCCCTACCTCTCTGAGCTCCTGCTCTCGGAGGTGTGTCCATAGGGGTATGGAGACCCATCCTCAGGAGGTTACCCCTGTCGAACCTATCAGGCGAAGTCTTCCCCTCCTCGCCACTCGGTCCACCCCGAAGAACTCGAAGATCTTAGTGAGGATCCTGCCATAGGGGAATCCTCCATCCTCAGGGTGGGAAGTATGGTGCTCCATCGTCTTGAGAATGATGTACGGCAGGCACAAGTGCTCGACACCTCCCTCTACGGCCGTGTATATGCAGAAAGCGATGAAGACCGCCATGAAACCCACCTGGTTCCGATGACCTCCTCTGGGGAGCAGGTTGAACTGGACCAAACGGGCAAATAAGTGAACCTCAGGGTAGAAGGATGTCTCGGACTCCGGACAGGTACTACTGCCGCAGATGGTCTCGTAGATATAGTCCGGCATCTCCAAACTCATGAATGGTCCCAGGGGCTTACTCACAGGAGGGCTATAACGGTGGCGGCTACCGATATGCCCAAGATACTGGCCAAGGTATCCACGGTCAGCTGGATGTCTGCCCCCTTCACCAAGCTGACTATGGTGTACTCCCCGTACGGATAAGAAACCTCCAAGTTGCAGTAGAACCGGCGAACTAGTTGCTCGTAGCATGGGCGGTCTCGTGGAGGATGAACTCGGCCAGTCTTGAGAACCTCTCCTGAAGCCGAGCCTTGTGGAAGTCGTCGACTACCATGGTCTTCTCCGTCATCACCGACCTCTTCAGGAAAGCCGGCCAGTTGGCTGCTACCTTTGCACTATGGAAGAGCTCCTCATCATAGTCCAATGGGTCAGACCGGGCAGGTCCGAGTCTCCCTGTGCGGGGGGCTGAAGAGCTGGTTCCCGCACTCTTCCGCTTAGAAGCGGTAGTCTTACGTCGCGCGCCAGAAGATGAGGGTCCCTTGCCGGTGCGAGATGACATCATGGCAAGAAAAGAGGAAAGCAGAGTGAGTAAGGAAAGGAAAATGGCAGCAGTAAAGGGGAACCCCAAAACCCAAACTTCTCACAAAATAGAAAAGGCGACAAGCTAGGAATGATAGGGAGCCTATGAACGAGATGCACGGTAAGTGACAAAGCGGAGTCATGATAAAATAGCAAAATGATTGCAAGGAGCATATGTAACATGAGAGAATTCAATTTTAATGCGCAAATTCATTCACAATGGAGTAAAACTTGAAACTATAGGTCTAAGACGGAAATGCCATGGTAGCGAGATCATGAATATACAAAAACATACTCTAATAGACTATGGAGGTCCACGAATACCAAGTATGTACAGGAAAAATCAAGGAAACCCAATACAAAAGAGGGGTTTTCATGGGAAGACATGGGGATTCCAAGCATAAGGGACATTTCATGAAATCTATAGCATGTTAAGCACAAATCAAGTGTAATGCATCACAAAGGAATCATTAATTGGAGAAAAGGAGCGAGAATTGAAGAAATCCCCAAATTAGGAAAACTAGGGCACGATTTGGGGTTTTCTCCAAATGAGGAGATAAATCCTAATAAACTAGAAATAACCACAAGAGAAACATCACAATCACATGGAAATGCTATTCTATGGAAAGAAATATGGAAAGAAAGCCTAGATTAAAGTCTACACATGGATTTACCCCCCAAGTGAAAATTCTGAGAAAAAGAGAAGGAGAACTTACTTGGAAGTGGGAGATGTAAATCTTCTCAAAAAGCGTCGAGTTGAGGAGTGGAATTGCGGGTGGAAGCGTCGAAGTGCCCTCCAAAATCGCCTGGAAGGGATAGAGAGAAAGAGAGAGGAGAATGGAAGAGAATGCACGTGAACAGAGCTTGATGGGCCCTGTTCGTGTTTTTACTCGGCCAGGATCGGCGGGCCGATCGGCGGGCCACCCTGCTCGTCGATGTCACCCGTCGGTTGAGGTTCTGGGACCGGTGGGCAGACCGGTGGGCCCCTGCCCGCCGGTGCAGCCCACCGGTTGTGGAAACTTGGGAAGAATTGAAATTTTTTTATATTACTAATATGTTTATATTGATTATTATTATTATTATTATTCCTATGTTAATGTGTTATGGTCAAGTGGGACCATTGACATACCTGTTGGGGGCATTGGCCCTGTATCTCGGAATTAAGTTGCGGTTAATTGCAGACTATCATACACTACAATACCCTATGTGATGGCATATAATTGTGTGCCAAAATCAATTCTACGGTGTTTAACCAATATGGTGTGTGATATGTTTCAGGTACAGGGATACGATGGTACGTACTAGATCCGGTAGCAATGCCCGAGGTACCTCGCGTGGTCCTCGTCCGGTCGGTCGACCACTAAATCCCGGGGTCCATACAGTGAGGCAATCCTCCCTCCACCACCTTGAGACCCTTGGTGGGGTGGGGCACATGGGGACCCACCTATGACTATACTCCGGACCCTCCACGGTTATTACTCAGGAGATGTTGCTACCATAATTCATGATCTGCAGGCTTTTCGAACAAATGCTTGACACGACAAGCATTTATAACTGCTATTCAGCAACAATTGGACCTTTCTCAATCGGGTCATCCTCCCCGGATACTTACTCCACAGGACCCGCCTGTAGGGTCGGGAATGGGACCACAAGTGGGAGGTACACCTCCAAATCCACCCTTTGGCATTCCTCCTTATGGGGTACCCCCTCCATACCATTACTACCCGGCTTATGCTCCCAATTACCTGTCGGTGAATAATACGTCAAAGGTAGTGGAGTCATTCAAGAGGAACTTACCACCTGTATTCTCTAAGGTGGGGAGTGATCCTCTAGAACCAGACCAGTGGATTCAAGAATTGGAGAAAATATTTGAGGTGATTGAGTGCACGGATGCACAAAACTCATTTGTGAGGGGTTGCAACTCAATAAGGAGGCCAACTCCTGGTGGCAAGCTTCTAAGCCATATTGTTGGCTACCCATCTAGAACCCACCTGGGAACAGTTCAAGGAGTTGTTCTTGGACAACCATTATCCGCGCAGCTTCAGAGACTGCAAGAATACTAAGTTTATGGCTTTAACTCAAGGAGGTAAGACTATCCTTGAGTACCAACAGCAATTTGAGAGCTTGTTCCATTTTGCCCCAAGGCATATGCGACGGTGAAGAAAGCTGAAGATTCCTAAAGGGCCTAAAAGCATCCATTGGAGTGCATACTTGAGGTCTTGGATTTGGTGACTATGGCGGTTATGCGAAGGCCAAGACCATGGAGGATAAGCAAAGGAAAAGCAGTCCCTCACCTGGGTATGGAAAAGAACAAACCCATTTCGGATATGGGAACTCCTCCAAGACATACATGGATAAATGCATTACAGGCCTATGTATAGGCAGCCCTATAGGCCATCTGGCTACCCTCCTAGACCAGGTGGTGGTTCGGGCTCCTGACTTTTGCCCGAACACTAGTCGGCACCTCTGACTCAAGGCCACCTCGACCTCCATCTGCACGGGTCAAGTGGGGAGGGCCCGCCTAGTTCGACATCTCAGATTCGTTGCTTTAACTGCCATTTATATGGGCATTATGCAAAAGACTGTCGGGTCAGACCAGCCTTGCCCTCCAGTCAACCCTCTGTGTACCGACCTCCCTTAGCTCGGGGGAATCAACCGCAGGGAAGGATGTATGCTCTATCAGCCGAGGAAGCTGAGGCCAGTACAGAAGTAGTAGCAGGTACATTTTAAATTAAGAAATTTATTATGTTAAATATTGATGACCTGCTGAAATTATATGCATTGTTACACTAGGTATCCTACCCATATCAGGCATACCAGCCTATGTTTTATTCGATTCAAGAGCTACTCATTCATTCGCATCTAAGAGATTTGCAGAGAAACTTGGGATGCCACCCAGGATCCTAGATCACGGAATGATTGTTAGTATGCCTATGGGTAAAGTTACACAGTTGAAGGAGGTGTATGGGCCGTGCCCAGTGGAAATTAGTGGAAAGAATTTTGAGGCACAACTCATTAAGTTCAATATGCAGAATTTCGATATTATACTGGGTATGGATTGGTTGTCGGCTCATCGAGCTAATATGATGTGTGCTGAAAAGCTGATTAGGGTGACAGATGACGAAGGGAAAGAATTGGTATACCGAGCAGATAAAATGAAACGGGTGAGGAAGGTCCTTGTCTCCGCTCTTCAAGCGGTAAAGTTGTTGGAAGACGGCTGTCAGGGCTACTTGGCATCGGTACTTGATGTTGATGCAAGGATTACACCTCTAGAAGAGGTAAAGGTGGTTAAAGAGTTTCCCGACATTTTCCCAGATGATCTGATGCATTTACCACCTGATAGAGAGTTGGAGTTTGCCATAGATTTGACTCCTAGAGCAGCTCTAGTATCTAAGGCTCCATATAGGATGGCGCCAGCTGAATTGAAGGAGTTGCAGATGCAGTTGCAGGAACTATTGGAAAAGGGGTTTATTCGCCCAAGTGTTTCACCTTGGGGTGCCCCAGTGTTGTTTGTCAAGAAGAAAGATGGCAGCTTGCGTATGTGCATCGATTACCGGGAATTAAATAAGCTAACCATTAAGAACCGGTATCCATTGCCACGCATTGATGATTTATTTGATCAGTTGCAGGAAGCCAGGGTATTTTCAAAGATAGACCTTCGATCAGGCTATTATCAGCTCAAGATAAAGAGCAGCGACATACCCAAGACAACATTTAGGACTCGGTATGGTCACTATGAGTTCCTAGTGTTATCTTTTGGGTTAACCAATGCACCGGCGGCGTTCATGGATTTAATGAATCGAGTATTTCATGACGTACTCGATAAGTGGGTAATTATTTTTATTGATGATATCTTGATTTACTCCAAGACAGAAGAGAAGCACGCTCAACACTTGAGAATGGTGTTACGAGGTTGAGAGAACAACGATTGTTTGCCAAATCGCAAGTGTGAATTACGGCTTGAACAAGTTGGATTCTGGGGCATATAGTGTCTAAGGCCGAATCAAGTAGATCTGATAAGGTGAAAGCGATAGTGGAATGGGAAAGCCCCAAGAATGTCACTTTGAAATTAGAAGCTTCTTGGGTTTGGTTGGATAATACCGGCGGTTCATTGAAATTTAGCGAATCTCGGCACCAATGACTAAATTAACCAAAAGGGTGTGAAATTATTTGGCGGAGGAATGTGAGAAGAGTTTCGAGGAATTGAAGAAGAGGTTGGTGTCGGCCCGGTGTTGACCATCCACGAAGGCATAGGTGGAATGACGGTCTACGATGCTTCCAAAGTTGGTTTGGGTTGCGTTCTCATACAGCGGTAAGGTAATAGCGTATGCATCCGACAACTACTGAGGGTATGAGAAGAACTACCCACTTATGACTTAGAACTAGCGATCATTTTGCCCTTAAGATTTGGCGACATTATTTGTATGGGGAGAAGTGTGAGATATCTGATGATCACAAAAGCACGAAGTACTTCTTCACCCGGAAGGATTTGAACATGAGGCGGAGGAGATGGCTTGAGCTCATGAAGGATTATATTGCGACATTGATATCATCCGGCAAGGCAAATGTAGTGGCGGATCGTTGAGTCGAGAAGCCGATGTGTCACTCTCATGCTTAGCATCAGCCCACCACTCGTGCAGAGGCGATGCTAATGGATGAAGCCCTCTTATATAAAGAGCAACCTTAGAATTGGAGCGTCGCGAGAAAACCTTAAATGGTTGATTGTATCCTTGCGACTCTCTGGTGCATTCGGCTATTAGGCAAGAGGTAATAATGAAACAACCTTTGGATCTGAATTGCGCGGATCGAGTTAAGGTTCAAGATCAAACAATGAGCGACCAGTTTTGTTTTAGCGGTGATGGGGCATTGATGTTTGAGCGATTGTGTGTACCGATGATTTGGATATACAAGACAAGATAGTGCGAGAAGCACATAGCTCCGAGTACTCACTCCACCCAGGAAGTACAAAGATGTACAGATCTCAAACAAAATTATTGGTGGCCAAGCATGAAAGTCACAATAGCTCTGTATGTGGCGACTTGTCTCACCTGCCAAAAAGTAAAAGCTGCGAGGCATCGACCTTATGGTACTCTTCACCACTCCGTGCGAATGGAAGTGGGAGAGGATTACAATGGACTTCGTCACCGGACTACCATGTACACCTAAGGGAATGGACGCGATATGGGTGATCGTTGATCGGCTTACCAAGACTTCTCATTTCATTCCCATCAAGACCAAGTTCTCTATGGCCAAACTAGCACAACTTTACATGGACAACATAGTGCGCTTACATGGAGTGCCAGTGAGCATTGTATCAGATAGGGACCCAAGGTTCACTTCCAGATTTTGGAAAAGCCTCCAACGTGCCTTGGGATCACAGTTGAATTTGAGTACTGCTTTCCACCCACAGGCTGATGGTCAGTCGGAGCGAACCATACAGATATTAGAGGACATGCTTAGGGCATGTACAATGGAGATGAGTGGCAGTTGGGAAGAATATATACCTCTTATGGAGTTTGCCTATAACAACAGCTACCAAGCTACAATTGGGATGGCTCCGTATGAGGCATTATATGGCAATAAGTGTAGAACTCCTTTGTATCGGGATGAGGTAGGCGAACGTCGAATGTTAGGACTGAGATGATCTGAGATGACTTGTGACAAAGTCGGCGTTATTCGAGAATGGATTAAAGCGGCTCGGTCCGTCAAAAGAGCTATCTTGACACCCGAAAAGACATTGAATTTCAGCCGGAGAAAAGGTATTTCTCAAGATCTCTCCTACTAAAGGGTTGCAAAGGTTTCACGAAAGGGAAGTTGAGCCCAAGATACATTGGACCATTTGAGATCTTAGCCGGGTTGGCTCGTAGCCTACATGCTTGCTCGCCACCTTCACTCGGGGCGTTCATAATGTATTCCATGTATCCATCTTTGAGCGATCGTTCATGATCCCTCTCATGTATTACCCGTGGAGCCAGAATACCTTGAAGCTGACATGACCTATACAGAGTAGCCAGCTGAAATTTTGGACCGAAAGGTGAAAACCCTTCGCAACCGCTCCATTTCCTATGTAAAGGTGCAGTGGGCTAATCATTCACTTGAAGAAGCGTCTTGGGAGAAAGAGGATGAAATGCAAGCCAAGTACCCTCATCTTTTTGATCAACCAGGTACGTAATTTCGAGGACGAAATTTTTCAGAAGGGGGGGTAAATGTAATACCCTACTTCTTAAACCCGGTCTGATTTCACGGTTGACCCGATTTAACTATACAGGACCCGAACTGGAGAGAGTTAGAGTGGCTCCTTATGGACTATGATGGCAAGGGTGACCTTAAACATCGGCTGGCCCGACAAGTCCGAGCCAGTGCCAGAAGAGATGGGAGTACCCAAGCCGTGTACATGCACCTATCATAAGGCCATGTACGGATAAAGTAGGTATTGTAACCGTATATTAAGGTGTATACGTATATTACATCGTATGCTAGGGGTGGGGTTCGCGCCGAGGCTCGAACACTGTCAAAATCCCAAGTTTTGGCCCTCAGGTGGGCGGACAGGTGGGTGCACCCACCCACCTGAGTGACCCATCCATGTGAACTATTTAGTTATTTAAGAAGTATATATATAGCATTTATGATTTTCTTTTCTTTTCATTTATGACACTAAATGCGTTGGTGAGGATAGTAAAGAGGAGAGAGAAAGAAAGGGAAAAGAAGGAAGAAGGAAGAGGAAGAAGAGAAGGATTTCAGCGGCACCGAAGCTTGATCTTCCCATTCCGGCGCCGGAAGAGTGATCTTCAACACTAAATCTACATTTAGAGGTAAGCAAAGTTGGGTTCCTTAAACATTCACCATACCCAAGTAAAATCCTTGATTCGAGTAGGGTTTCTTGAGATCTGGTAAATCCCCTTTGAAATGATGAATCTAAGGTTTAATAGATGATTTATGTGTTGATCTTGAAGGATTTGAAGAGGTATTGACAAGGTTGGAGAAGCATTGTGGGTTTGAAGTGATTTTGAGGGTTTGAAGGTGTTCTTGAGCAAAGAAGGTAAGATGGCTTCCCATCACTTGAATCTAACCTAGATCTAGGTTAAAACCATCCTATAAGACATTGAAAGTGTGAAGAATGGGTTGGGAAAAGCCCCATTTGAATCCCCAAAGAATGGGAATAGTTGAGAAGAAATAACAATTTTCCCGCCAAGACCGGTGGGCCATCTGGCACTTTGTGGCACCACTTTGAGAGGCGGGGCCCTCGGGCACAACCGGCAGGCACGGCAAGCTAACCGTGGGCCACCCTGCCCACCGGTCTTAATAGGCCCCCTGGCCCAATCGATGGGCCAGACTGGTGGAGCCAACGGAGACCAACCTGCCGTCGGTCGGGAGTGGGCGGACGGTGGGCGACGCCACTGTCGCCCACTGTGAAGCCCGAATGTGATTTTTACGTCCGATTGGACCCAAATCGGACGTGTGACCTTCTTTTAGGATTCTAAACATGATCGTGTTAATTTTGATTCCAAAATGGTGAAGTACTAACCCCGCTCAATCATGTTAGGTTCACCAAAGCCTACGCGTCTCGCACCGGATCTCACCTGCGAACGGGAATCCTTGTACACTACAAGTAAGTGGGGAGAGGACGTTTGGCCTTGTTTTAAGGCATTGTTGGCATTCATTTAAATGTATCTAGTCTAGTCATGCCATCATGAATATGCTATGTAGATCAGTCATCCTCACGTTGTTATGCATGTGTGTTATGTTACTTTCTAAATGCCAAGTGATGAGATGCTTTTGTGATGAATGTTGACATCATTGTGCATAATGCATTAATAGACTAGATGCGTAGTCAGCTTGGACACGAGTGCATTGGTGGCCCGTGGTATGGGACGCGATGGCACTATGCAATCGTACTATTGTCATATAGGAGCATGCAGTTTAGGATTTTCACCGTCCGTACTCGACCCTTCCCACGAGGGTTAAGGTGTTGGGTTACCATTTGGGGAAGCGGTGGTGCGGTTTCAGTCCTTGTGGCGGTTAGACATAATGCCGACGGTCATTAGAGACGATCGGCAACCGGTGGTATATTCAAGAGGGCCAATCGTCTGCTTTTAAATTGCTGAGTCGGCACCTTTAATTTCAGTCATTTACTTTTCGTTGAGAGCGGTGGTGGTATTGTTTTACTTTTAGAGTACTCACGGTGGGCCTTCTCAAGACCCTATGGGCATATCGTGGGATGGAGTTCATGGCTCGTACCGGAGTATCTGGCCTTGTGGCTGTAGTAGCACTAAACGAAGACTTAGTAATGTTGCTTAGGTGGATGTGATTTAAAATGTAATGCATAGCATGTAGTGCATATGATTGTGTTTAGTTGTGTGGTGCTTGTGTGGTCCATCTTTCCCTCTTGAGCTAGTGAGCTCATCCCGTGTACACCTTTTAGATGATTTCTGGTCATACATCTGAAGAGCCGAGGTGGGTCCCAGTCGAGTTCCCGAAGAGGATGGTGGGCCCTGAGGAGTTAAACCCACGACCTTGTTGCTCGTCTGAGAGTTATGTCTTGGGACCGTAGTTTTGATGCAGTGAGCTCTAGCCTTTGATCTGAGCAGTGTGTACTCGATTTTCTTTGGTTTCCTTTATGTACTTGATATGTGAATTGTACTTTTATTGTGTAAATATCATGCCTTGGCCCACATGTATATAACTATTGTATCACAATTGGTATCAAGTATTATGGAATATTCACGAGTAAACCTAGTCTTCCGCTGATCGATAAGTTTTTATTAGTTGTGTGTATCTTTGTGGTGGAATCTGATGTCGGATGATCTTGGCAAGTTTGGGTTAACCGGTGTTAACCCGGTCACTGGCCCGGTTCAGTGTGAACGGGGTGTGACAATCATCCTCTTGAGAATCAGGGTCATGTCCGTCCTTCTCATCTTCATTTTTGTCCTCATCGTCATTGTCATCATCCTCTTCTTCACTGATTTCTCCCACACTTGGTTCTTCTGGACCATCAAATTCTTCGACATCCAAACGCTTATAGTATTAAGAGTGTATGGACCGAAAGATTTCCATAGGGTTGGTCTTGACATCATTGGCCCGAAGTTGGACCAGTCCTGATTCGTCATCCTCTGTGTCACTCCCTACGTGGATTAGGGAGATGTGTTCCTTAACCTATTCCCTTATGGCCAATGCGATTACTGCTCTGAGAAGATCAACTATAACCTCTTCAATTATCTCTGGATTGTCCTCTAAAGATATAGCTGGCTGAATTAGTGAAGTGGGATCACTCTCCTGGTCTTCTCCTAAAGCATTCACTGATCCTATTGATAAGGTCATCTTTGGGGAATCTGGTAGTGCAAGCATTTCCTTCCAATTGTACCCATCCGTCCATCCTTCTTTTGGGTTATATATCGAACCTTGAGAATGGGATTGGTATAAGGGTGATGAGGGGTAAGAAGCGGGATGATATAAAGATGATGAAATGTGAGAGGTAGGATATGAAGATTGGGGGTGATAGGATGAGGAGATTCCTTCTCCTTGATGGTGGGGGGAAGGTTGATGGTATAGTGGAGGCTGATAATATGGTGAAGGTGGGAGGTATGGTGGAGGTTGGTAATATGGTGTGGTAGATTCTTCTGTTGATGAGGAAGGATGAATGGCGGGCGCCCAATCTTCTAATTCTTCTTTTGATGATTCTCTTCTTCTGGGGTCCCTTATAACTCCAGCCCTTTGACTCATGAGTTTCCTGTAAGCATGGTCATTCATATGATTCTTTTGAGCTCTAGGTACAATGAGTTGAGTGGGGTCACTTTCTGTGGCTTCTTCATCTAGATTGTTCACATGATCAGGGAGTGGATTGGTGTTGACATTAGGAGGTTACTTAACCTTGACCTCAATGGTTCTGTTGTCTATCAAGTCCTGGATCGTATATTGCAGACCTATGCATCTTTCGGTGGTGTGCCCCTTCTGAGTATGGTAAGCACAATATTTATGATCCCTATACCAAGCTGGAGGAGGGTTATTGATCGCTCTTAGAACCACTATCCCTAGCAATCCTGAAATAACCTAGAGGGGGGGTGAATAGGTTATATTAGTGGAATTTTGACTCTTTTCGAAATATTGTCCCAAGTGTGATTGTAAATAAGAAATGTGGAATGAAATAGAACAAGCACAATCACACAACAGCGAGAATTATAGTGGTTCAACTCAATCCGAGTCTAGTCCACTCCCTACAAGAATCCTCTTATAAGGTATTCCACTAGTTATCCCTTTTAGTATGGTAGGTAGGAAGAAAACCTTTACAATCTTTTTCACGGATAAGAGTATCCTTACAAATCCCCTTTACAGGCAGAGGCACCTTTACAATCTCCTTTGTAGGTAGAGAGGTACCTTACAATCTCCTTTAAGGTAGAGAGGAACCTTGCACTCTTTTAATGATAAGAGGATCCTTACAATCTCTTAAGGATGAGAGATTCCTTACACAAGCCTAAGTACAGTTTAGACTTAATGTAAAATAGAAAATGGATAAGTGGAATAAAAGAGGATTACCTCTAGTGTGGTGTAAATGAAATATGCAATGATGATAGAATGAATGCACATTTTGAAGTCTTCTTGATGCTTATAATGTAAATGCCAAGATGTAGATGAAGACTTGTAGATGGTCTTGAGTTCCTCTTGATTGTAAAATGAAGAACTTGAACTCAAGAGATGGTGTAGACCAATTCACACTTCTAATGCTCAAATAATGCTTCTCCAAATTTGAGATTGATTGTTAATTAATGAGTAGAATTAGAGATATTTATAGGTGAGCTTAGGAGAGCATCATAGGTAGGAAATCAGGCTCTAACAGTCGTATTCTGGGACCACCGGGACACCGCCATTGGTAGCTGATCGACCAAAAAGAGCCGTTATAGCAAAATATAGCCATTGGGGCACTTCCAGGTAGTCACCGGTCAATTGGGACTTTTTAATGATTGACCATCTATAGTCTCGGACAGTTCTGGTTGATCGGGGCTTCCATCTTGTCGACCGGGGCTTCCAACCGATCGACTGCTAACATGACATACTCTGTTTTGATAGAACGCTGTCATACTGATCAGTCATTAGTTTTTTGATCATAACCTTTTAGTCCGACCTCGGAATGACCTAAAATTAGTTGCGTTGAAATCATGACTCGATTTTCTACAACTTCTATGAAGGTTTCATCTCATGATACTGATTTTAAGATTATCCAAAATACCCTTAAGTCAGGTTAATGTGGTTTTCACAGAATTTCACTAGAATATATTTTTCCTAATATGTTCCTCACCACTTAGAGACTCTCCATACTTGGTCAAGGTATGTTCTATGGTCATTCTAGTATGATGCAATGCATATGCATGTTGTGAGTGCACATATATATGTGGAAGTTTCAAATTACATTAAAAAGGACCTATCTATCCTAGTGGTCTTCTTCTTCACTTGAACCTTCCACGCTTTGGCACTTCATCTTCTTTTCTTCTTGTCTGCAATTCCATGTCTTTGAGCTTCATGTCTTGACATCTTGAAGCTTAAATTCTTATGATATCTTCTTCAAGCATTGATGCCAACTTGTTGATACTCTTCATTTGATGACTTTAATCTTCATTTCTTCCTTTCATTCACCAAATTCGATCTTTGATATGAAGTCTCTACAAAACAATACTTGAAGGAAAATTATGAAATACCTTCATATGTTTGTTATCATCAAAACCAACTATAGGAGTGTGGGTATATCCCTAACAAATCCTTGCTTCTTTAACTTCTCATACACTGCTGTCATGGGTATTCCAAAATCAGAAAACTACCTTCTTAGATGAGGGGCCTTCTGGGAGGGTGCATCTGCTTGTATTATGAATGGCTGTGAAGAAGTGGCTGGTGAGCCTGACTGCTGAACTGCACTTACCATATTAGTTTTCAGACCCTTTCTCTGTCCAACTATAGTGTTCTTCCCCGCATCTTGGGAGGATCCTTGATACTGAGCTTCTTTAGGATTCTGTTCTGCACCCGTGTGTCAGTGGCTATCAAGGCATAAAAAGTTTGGAGATGTTGATAGTAAAGAACATCATAATAAGGCTTTGACAAGTTCTCTATTAACATCTCCACTTGCTCTACTTTTGAAAGCCGATCTACCATCTTGGCAGCCTTGTCTTTGAACCTCATCAAGAAGACAGTGAATCCTTCTCTAGGTTGCTATCTCAATGTCTCAAGCTCTCGATATTTCACATCCACCTCAGTATTGTTTAAGTACTGCTTAGTGTAGGCTTTCACCACTATGGTTTAATTCTAAGTTTGGGATGACTCCAAATATGTGAGCCACCTTAGTGCTGGTCCTAATAGGGTTAGCATGAAGGCTTGCCCCATCTGCGAATTGAATTTCTTAAGAATCCTTGCCTCAGAAAAGAAACTCATTTCATCTGACACTGCTGCTTGGCCTTTTGAACTCTTCCTTGCTCGGAACATATTTTCCAACTTTCTCAACTGCTTCCTGACTTTCCTTTCTCTATCCATTTCTGGAGGTTCCATTCAGACTTGTGCTGGAAATTCCTCTTCCTCATCTTCAATCACTACCCTAAGAGGAGGGACCCTGGAATAGACCCCTAGTTGACCATTTGGACAAGTAGGTTAAGATCCTCTTTGATCGGTTGGCCTGACTTGCTCTGGTTCTCCTGAGTAAACTTTGGAAGAGTTCCCACGATAACCTGTAGCTCCATTCTGATCAACATCTCCCGTAGTCGGTGCTGGCTCATTCCTGGGATTAGTTCAGGGAGGATTCTGAACTACATGCAATATCTGAGTTATCCCTCTCTTGACTTTAGCCATTTTTGTCTGCAAGGTCTCCTGGGGACAGACCCAGGCCTATTTAGGTTATTCAGAGTCATGTGGATCCATACTAACTAGGCTGTAATCACTTAGTAGTAGACAATCTCAAAGAGATGACGGTGGTGACACTGGACTTAGGCGAGTCAACCGATTACCCTGACGCATCCAAAGGGACCACGGAGAAAACTTGAGGTGTGGAATTGTGCCTGAACCAAAAGTGGCTTATTTTAGGATTCTTGAATTCCCAACCCCTTGTTCACTCATTCACTAAATTAACAACCAATGATTCATCGAAAGTTAGTCTGCTTAATGATAGGGGGTGGATAGGGTTTGATGCCCCTAGTCCACCCAATGTCATAAGCGAGAGATTCATGCAAATGGCTTATTGAGAATATTCCCATAAGATATTCCATGTACTGAAGTCATACTTTCCTTACTCTTTTTTCCACTAGGTGTCCTTCCTCCTAATTTTCTCGGGTCTTCTCAGGACTTGACGTGACTCTGACAGGATTGCCCCTGAGTCACGTATTTGAACTTTTTCCTTAAGGAGGAGGGACACCTTTTATCTGAAACCCACTTAGGAAAGAAATTCTTTATGATGGGAATATAATATAGGAACATTCCTTTTCAAGACCACAAACAAGTTCTATAGTTAGCTTGTGGCACTCCTAGCTTCTTCATTTATTTTCTATATGATGCGAGCATGAGGTGGATGCAATATGACCAACAAGGCTTCCTTGACAGGATCTATATACACAAGGTACATGATCCTTTTGATATACCCGTAGGTACAAGATCAAGGGGGTGACTTCCTTGCCCATTACTCGTGATAACACAAAGGTTAAGCAATTAGCCATGGGGTGGTGGAACCATGAGTGATTGTGTGCAAAAGTGTAATGTAGGGTAACCATCATTCGATCTTAGAATGTTATAAAGTGCATAGAACTCCCCAAGGGTGCTGGCACAATTAGGAACATCGTCGCCATTTGATGACACATTTGATCTCAGAATGTTATAGTGTACGGACCACCCTGAGGGTGCTGGCACAATTACAACTTCCTCGCCGTTTGATGATACCTTCCATTCTTGTACAAGTAGTGGGTATCATTTGCTCTCAGAGTACTCTCTATAACATACGCTGACCTCTCAGAGGGTGTAGGTATGACATGGAGTCCCTCGCCAAATGATTTCACTTCAAGCATGATGCATGATGCATGATGCGGTTAGCGAATACAATTACAAACATGGGGTTAGCCAAACACGTTTTCAAACAAATGTGGTAGAAAATGTTCTTGCATTTAAAGGTAGTATCTAGTAGTAGAAGCTTGACATTTATCCCCAGTGGAGTCACCACTGTGATGGTAGCGGCTGGAAATGGACTTGCATCCTGTCCTCTCTCCTCTCCTTCTCTTTCATGTGAGGGGAGAGGTTCGTGTCATATGTGCTTTACTTGTGGGCCCTGCACCGCCTATCGCCCTTGGAGATACGTGGAGGCCTATTTCGTAAGAGTGTAAAATTTATCATTTGAGATGGGGGTTTGATGATGGTCCAATACGGGGATCGGGATCATACAAATAGGGTTTGGAGTTACCACCTAGGGTTATGGGCCTAGGACCTGGGGGTGGGCCCAATTCCTGAAAAAAGGGCTTGAAGTTTGGTCTGGTCTAGAGATTAGGGTAAGTGTCAAATTGTAAAATTAGGAAGGTGTTAGGCACCCAATCTACCCAGTTTGACCGGTCTTCCTACTAGATGCTTAAGAACGAACATTTTTCATAATTATTACTATTCCATATGCATGGCTATGTTATCACACATATATACATTAATTGAATTCAAACTACTATATACACTAAAACAAGGTCTATATAAAGTCCACATGATGATAATTAGGTTGAGAAACTATACTTGAACTAAACCCCTGTTTTGGGTCAAGAGGGGTGGGCCCTGATTAGTACCAGCTCAGACTATCTTTCACTCTTGGCTCAGGGGAAGATGGTCTTGACCTTCAATTTCCTTTCTTAAGAGATACTGATTGTGATTGTATTCAGACAGGATTCTGGCTAGGAACGGTTACTTTTGGATTTAGGATGAAGTGGTACTCTGGTAGAGCTTCCGCTAGGGATAGGCTAGGGGAGGGCTGTGAGGGTCACAACTGGAGAAGAATGGACTATACATCTCCCTCCCTCTCTCTCTCTCTCTCTCTCTCTATACTTTCATGTGAGGGGAGAGGTTCGAGTCATGTGTGCTTTGCATATGGGCCCCGCACCACCGTATCACTACGTGGAGATACGTGGAGGCCTATTTCACAAGAGTATAAAATTCATCATTTGAGATGGGGGTTTTGATGATGGTCCAATTCGGGGATCGGGATCATGTAAATGGGGTTTAGAGTCATCACCTTGGGTTATAGCCTAGGACCCGGGGTTGGGCCCGATTCCTGAGAAAAGGGCCCAAAATTTGGTCTGGTCCAGAGATTTAAGGTAAGTGTCAGGTTACAGAGTTGGGAAGGTGTTAAGCACCCAATCTGCCCAATTCAATCGGTCTTCTTGCTAGATGCTTGAGAACGATCATTTTCCATAATTATTACTATTCCACATGTATGGCTAAGTTATCACACATATATACATTAATTGAATTAAAACTACTATATACACTAAAACAAGGTCTGTTTAAAGTCTACATTATGATAAGTTGGTTGAGAAATTATACCTGAACTTAAACCCTGCTTTTGGGTCAAGAGGGGTGGGCCCCTGATTAGTATCGGTTCGGACTGTCTTTCGAATTCTCTTGGCTCAGAGGAAGATGGTCTTGACCTTTAACTTCCTTTCTTGAGAGTTGTTGATTGTGATGGTATTCGGATAGAGTTCCGAATAAGAACATCTTTTAGATTTGGATTCGACAGAGCTTCGCTAAGGAAGGCTATTTTTGGATTTTAATTGATAGAGCTTTGGCTTGGGAAGGCTATTTTAGGCTTGTGATGAGGTAGCACCGAAGAGCTTCAACTAGGGAAGGCTATTTTGGCTTGGGATGAGGTAGCACTCAGAGCTTCCATCGGGATATGCTAAGGAGGGCTAGGCCGAGGTGGCCGCAAAGCTTCCGCTGGGAATGACTATTTCTGAAAAGATTCGAGAGACTCGGACAGAGGTTTGGCTAGGAATGACTATTTCTGAAAAGAAATGGGCTGACCTAAAAATGGATTGAAGAACTCCAAAGTCCTAAAGAACACCTTGAAGATCCGAATAGAGTTTCAGATCTTAACAAAGATCTTTTCGTAGACCCAAAGAACCTTAAAAAGGGGGGGTTTCTACCTCAAGAACGCTAAAAAATGCTCAAGAACACTCAAGAACACTCAAGGGAGGTGGTTCAAGAACATACTATTTTTGACTAAAAACTAGTTCTAACTAAGAATTTGGATTGAAGATCTTTAAGATCCCGAAGAACATTTCGAAGATCTGAATGAGTTTTTGGATCTTGACGAAGATCGCTTCGAAGATCAGAAGAAAATCAAGAGGGGAGGGCAGGAAAATTTCACTATGAAAGAGAGAAAGGGGATTCTGGTCATGGTCTGTTTTTTCTATGGGAGGGGGTGTATTTATAGTTTTTTTCGGCTAAACAGGAGAGGGGGAATCCCTTTATCTAGTGGACGAAAGGGGGGTTCTTTCCTAAAGTGAAGAGATAGGATTTTATCCAGTGGGTAAAGGGGGGGTTGGAGGAAAAAATGGGTGGGGAGGGCTTTTGTTTGGTGGGTAAAAGCAGTTGAAAAAAGGGAGGAGAGAGAAATTTTAGCCAGAAAAAGGTGATTTTCAGAAAAATGGGAGGAGATAAATTTTAGCTAAAAAAAGGTAATTTAAAAAAAAACGAGAGGAGAGAGAAAGTTTAAACAGAAAAAGGAAATTTTTGAAAAGAGAGTAGAGAGAAAGTTTAGTCAAAAAAAGATAGTTTTCAAAAAAGTAGGAGGAGAGAGAAAGTTTAGCCGAAAAAGGGTAATTTTCAAAAATGTGGGAGGAGAGAGAAAGTTTAGCTGGAAAAAGATGATTTTCAGAAAAGCAAGAGGAGAGAGAAAGTTTAAGTAGGTAGTGCAGGTGATGTCACGGGTGCCCGACGGATGACGCACGGGTAATGGCCGAGGTGGTGTGGGCATGGGCAACGGGTGCATGCATGCATGGGTAACAGTGGCCAGTAGTGGACAACAGAGGTGGGTAGGTGGCTGGTAGCAATGGGCAACAAGGCAATGTGCGGGCAAAGGCGGCAATGGGCAAGCAAGGTAGTGGGTCAGCACTGGAAGGCCACGGGCCTATGCCCTCGGGGGAGCAGCTAGTGCCTACGAGGGAGCAGGCTAGTGCCCGTGGGGGTGTAGGCCAGTAGGCACAAGAGGGGGGCAAGGGCTGGCTAGGCTAGCATGTAAGGCCAAGGGGGCCCTGGCTGTGCATTTGTGCCTGTGTGCATGCGTATGAGTGCATGTGTGCATGTGCATGTGCTGTGTGCATGTGTGCATGGGCTTGTGTGCATGTGCATGTGTGTCTGTGCATGTGTGCATGTACTGCAGCCACGCGCCACTGCCATGGGCAGCAGCCGAAGGTAGTAAGCACGCGCGCAGGCTGGCCCTTTGGTCCAGTGCGCGCAGCTTGCTAGTGATTCCTAGTTTTTTCGATGATGATTACAAGAGATCCGTCTGTCTGATTTTGGCATGTCATATATCGCCAGAATTGTATTTTTGAGCACTATCCATCTGTATGGTCATCTTGACTAGATTCCTTCGTATATAAAAAGCCAAAATTAGACCCTCTTCTCTCCCGTGTAGAGATTCTACGGTTTCGGATAGGAGAATGTTTCCATCAGCATCTCTGTTGGTCGAAAGTCGGAAGTCGCATCCAAGATCCATATTTCATCACAGCCAAAGAAGGGTGAAAAATTGGTGTTTACAGAATGCCCCTCTTTGGCCGAGGCCTATGCCAACGTCAAGGGCAAAGAAAAGAATGACCACATTTTGTCACTCGAGCATGTATTGCCGCATCTTGCTCAGTTATGACAGAGTTGAAAAATGCAACAGATAATATCTCCTAACTATTTTGAAGTTGAGGACTTACCTAGGGTTGCCTATTGTGGAAAGGAGTTCGCTGCTCTTCCAATCCTGCAAAGAAGGTTAATAGTTTGATCTTTGGCTTTCCTTAGCTAGGCTTCACATATGCCAGTTCAGGGAATATGGTCTCCAGGCTGGGTCTTTTGAGCCAATCTGGACTATCTGGGACCGATGGTTATAAGAGAGGAATTCGTTGCTCTTCCAATCTTGTAACAAATAAAAAATGTTTGATGCTTGGATTTTCCTTAGTTGGGCTTCACATGTGCCAATTAAAGGATTTGGTCTATGAGATCGGGCCACTCGGATTTGATTCAAAGAAAAAGGGCCTCCTGGGGCCGGGTTAACAACATTAGGCCACCTAGGGCTGGATAATTGTGATTGGGCCGCTTGGGGCCGAGTAAATGAGATTGGTCTCATGGGGTCGACTAAATGCAATTAGGCCACTTGGGGCAAGGTTAATGAAATTGGACCACCGGGCTGGTAAATGCAATTGGGCGGGTCAATGAGATTGGACCACCTGGGGCCGGGTAAATTATGTCTCCTCTTGATTTTTGGTTTAGAATCTGATTCTTGTTGTTGATTTGAAATCTTTTGATTCTTGATGCTTGATCTGGAATCTTAATTTTTTTTTTTTGTATAAATGGGTCCCCTCCCCTGTTCATTCTTCATTCTAACTTTTCTGAGTGAAGTGAGTTCCTGGAACCCTCTGGTTTTTCTTGAAGTTTTTCCTCTTGTTCTTAAAGTTTGTTCTTGGTGTTTCTTCATTTTGCTTTTGGAGTTCTTGAAGATATTCATCTTGTTCTTGAGGGAGGAGCTATTTGGAGAATTTGACATTCTCATGGGCTTTTATGCAAATTGAAAAACTTTCGGGGGCTTCTTATAATTTTTGAAAGTTTTTGAGGCTTTTTGTAATTTTTGAAAATATGGCTGAAAGGAAGAAGAGGAAGACTCTAAGAGAGGTCCAGCTTGAGAGTTGCAGCAGTCCTTCCCACAGGGATGAGGGCGTGGCCAACTGGTATTCCAGGCAAACCCTTCACAACAGCCGGAATCACATCTGCAACTCCATATGGGGTTCATGGGTAAGTCTTTACATTTCATTCATCGTTTGTTCCTGTTTTGTTTTTCCTTTCTCCCGTATTGTTTTTGCTTTTAGCTTTTTCTTTATTTATTATTTCCATCAGCATGAGGGGAAGGAACCGCCTACCTTGGCCTCCTATGGCCATCCGAACATAGTTTAGTCCTAGCATAGGATGTCCTGTGGTGAAGGAAATGGTTGATGATACTTATCTGTCGCTGGCCCTTGTAGAGACTTGAAAGTTTCATCCGCATTGGTGGGGGCCTCGATGGAGCGGTGGTGGCGAGTACTCACACTTTCCACCTTCCTATTGGCGAGGTTACCATTATGCCTATGTGCTTCTATGCCTTGACAGGCATTCCATTTGGGGGTAGAAACATGACCCTACTTGCAGGATTCCCAACTGCTAGGGAGTTCATAGATCTGACCGGTATCGCCATTAAAGCCAGCCAGTCATGCATCCGCCTAGGGGAGATTAGTGCCCAATGGTGGAAAGTTAGCCTGGGGGAGAATCCAGGCAACATGTCTCCGATAGCACGTTCCTTCCTGTTGTTTGCCATGGGTCAGTGCCTCTTCAGTGACCTCTGAGGGGGAGTGGATATCCGCCTGGTGTACTTCCTCAAAGATCTTTGCATAGTAGATACCTGGGACTGGGCCGGGGCCACCTATGGATATCTCCTGCGGTCCTTGGACCTGCTGTCCTATGGGGATAGGGGCCTCAAGGGGGCAGTCTACATCATCTGGGTAACTTTCCTTCTCATATCTATTTCCATTTAATCATTTGGTCTACACTTTCTTACTTTGATTTTTTGAAACAACCCTGGTGTTTTGAGCATTTGGGAACCATAGCCCCTAAACTGAGGGATCCTGAGACATTCTTCTTCCCCCTGGCCACAAAATGGGGAGATAACCAGGTGGTCTGGGCCTGATGCCATCCTCCGGGGACCACAGCTCGTTCTCTTTTGAACGATCTCACTGAGCTATGCCATGTCTGACATTGAAATTCTATTTGCCTGATGCTGTACTTACTCTTCCTTGGTTTTGCAGGTTACTTGGAGACCATTCCATGACCTTGTGTTTCCAGATTCTGAGAGAGTCGTCTGGGTTCATCAATTGTCTGAGAATTGAGTCCTTTTCCAGGGCCTGTGGGGCCATGCCTGGTACTTAGGAGAGAGAGTAGTACCCCAGTGGTAAGACATCGATCCACATCCTTCTCCCGGTCTTCCTCCACCCACCATGCACTGTCCAGAGATCATCCCAGCTGACAAGATGAGGCGCTTGTCTAACGGAGTATGGGAGGACTTCTTTCTTGATCCAGATAGGGACTATGGAGCCTTCCTGGAGGAGGAGACAATGTGCACCCCTCTCGGTCCTGATGGTCCAGTGGTATGTTGCCCTTTCTTGAGTATTGCCTGCAGATTCTTCCTTGTTTTGGTTTTGACTGATGTTCTTTTAGGGGAGAGTGAGATGTGTACATCCTTCTGCTATTCGATCGCATGCTAGTGCTACCAATCCTTCATAAGTAGGGCCCTCTACCAGTGTCGATGGGTCTCTAAGGGTTGCTAACGTCCCCTTTCGTGGCTTCCCTGCCTGAACTTATCCCAACACAACCAACCCTAGTCTTCCTCATCTTCTGGAGCCAAACACAGATGTAGACGCTTCCCTTGGGCTGCTTATTCCTTATGATTATGTGAGTATCTAATCATTTTCCAATTAACTCTTGATTTCCTTTGGCTGGTATGCTCTTTCTTAGGTGTCCCCGGAGGTCTATGCTGAGATCAGGAGGATGCACTATGGCCTATGCAAGGTGATAGTTGCCAAGGATCGGGAGATTACCCGACAGGGTGCACTAATTGAGGACCTGACCCAAAGGTTGGAGAAGGTTGGACTAGCATCTATGGATTCCCCAGTGCTTTATGAAGATAGTTTAGAGTAAAACTCAGATAATGGCTTCTGACCCATAGGGATTTGTTCCTGCATTTACTGAAAATACAAACACATGGATATTTTCTTTCTTTTTTCTTTTTCCACTCTTTTGTTTGTTTATTATTTTATTTCAGCATCTTATGAAAACTTACTTTTGGCACAAAGAAAATCTTTCTCTCTTTTTTTTTTTTAATTTGTTTTTTGTTTGCTTGCAATGCTTAGGTACAATCAATTTCGTAACTCAAATCATAATTAGAATAATCGGGATAACATAAAAATCCAAATACTTCCGCATTCCATTACCAA
Organism: Macadamia tetraphylla; assembly: GCA_022985045.1. NCBI lineage: Eukaryota > Viridiplantae > Streptophyta > Magnoliopsida > Proteales > Proteaceae > Macadamia > Macadamia tetraphylla. Next base: position 12,800 of record JAJSZK010000543.1, on the reverse strand, counting down.
GTGAATTACATGAAAGGGAGACTACTTTCCTACCACAGATGGGATAGGTGAATAACAAGGTGGGGAGATAATTCTTGAGGTGGGTGAAAGTTTACTAACTCTTCTGGGTCCGTCTCCTCGAGCCCATATTGTCGGTTGATGTACATAGGAAAATAAGAGGACGTGTGAGTCAATCCCATCAATTTGACATAGTTGTGGCAGAGGTCTTTATCAGAAAATCTTCTTGTGGCTTCCATGGGCACCTCCATGCGATATCCTACACAGTCCTTTCCTGCAAGTACTTTTCCCAATTGGTGATAAGTTTGAATTCCGGAACTTCTCTCTTATCCTGGTAACAAAAAACTCTAAGTGGGCTTCCCCTTAATGGTGTGGTGAGCATCAATTTCTCGAGGAGCCAAATCTGAAAAATAGTAGGACTTCCCTGATAATGATCTGGTCCGAATCTATAGCCATAGCTCATGTCATCAAATTACTTGAATGTTTCTGCAAGAACCGTAGGGACGATGTCACCTCCCTTTTTTTAACTATTTTACTACCTCAATCAGAACATATGGTGCACCATGCCCGGGAGTGCAGAGAATATAACGAGCTATCATGCAAAGTAGATAAGCATCCAAGGATCTCTACTGATGGATTCCTCCCATTGGCAGATATTGGATGAAGATCTGAGCCACCTTCAGAATGTTGATCTTCTCATACCTAACAAACTGCTTTACTTCTTCTTCATTCCATCTGAAGAAATCCTGTATTTCCTCTAAGCAATCATCCTTTAAAGAGGGTTGGAACAAACTTCCTTTGGGTGGAGATATCATATAAACCCAAAATTTTTCAAGAGTTGGGCAAATCTCCGCTAATCCAAACCGAAATACATGCAAGTTGGCATCCCAGTGTTGAGGCACCTGTCGGATTAATTCGTGATGTAGCTTCACACATCCAACTTTTCCAAGAAAGGACACATTCATGGATTCCAACAATCTTGGTGCCCTCATATTTATGTCTAAGGACAATTTTCTCAACGTCTTATCCAACGAGCCCATGAATTTTCCTTAAATCAATACAAACAACGAGATGTGATGTTTTATTAAAGCATTACTCATTGGCTAATGATTCAAACAAGCCTTTATTGTTGTTGCATCAAGGTCTTTTTTTTTTTTTGACTTTGACTGATCAAGGGTGGAGAATAAACTGGCCTTAATAAACGGGTGCCGGGTGGTGATTTTCTTTTAGGGGGTAGAATCCTGGATAAGAATAGACGGACCATAGGTGAATGACAGATACCTAATGGCCTTATATTCCAAATGGCGATTCTTGGGGGATAGAATCCTGAATAAGAAGTGACGGGCCAATGGGTGGATGACAGATACCTAATGGCCTTTCATGCCAAATGGTGATTCTCGGGGGACACAAACTATGATGATCTTTTAAGATACCTTGATTATTAATTTAAGAACTAGTTTATTGCCTTGAGATGTTTGAGACCGCACTTGCACATGTCAACTTGCCTACATATCCCTTGAAAGGAATCAGGGCTGACGTAGTTCAGGCTATTCACCCTTTCAAATATAATATTTCTTGAGTTGATCCATGTTAACCAGTCTGAGTATTTCTTTGCCATTGTGGTCTACGAGTTTCACAGCTTTGCCTAATAGAATTTCTTTGACAGTGAATGGGCCGTTCTAGTTGGGCCTAAATTTTCCTCTTGGGTCATGAATTGGGGCTCTTTGTTCTCGAAGAACAAGTTCACCTTCCTTTATGTGATGGGGCTTCACATTCTTGTTAAAAGCCCTAGCCATTCTCAATTGATATTTTTCAGATTATCCATGGCTTTCATGCTCCTTTCATTGAGAAAGTTGAGCTCATCATGTCTAGACTTCACCCGTTCTCCTTCAGGTAGCTGACTATAAAGGAGTACCCTTAAGGACGGTACTAGGATTTCCACGGGTAGAACTGCCTCAACTCTATATACCCAAGAAAAAGGTGTTACCCCTATTGAAGATCGTACAGAAGTCCAGTATGCCCATAAGGCAAGGGGTAACTTATCAGCCCAATCTTTGTGTGTTTTTGCCATTTTTTGCAGAATGACTTTGATATTCTTGTTAGCTACCTCTATTGCCCCATTGGTCTACGGCCTATAAGTGGTAGATCGATGTCTTCGACATCGAACTTTGTGTAGATTTTGTCGCCTTGCCCGTAAATAAGATCCCCGATCCGATATCAATTCTTGAGGTGCTCATATCACGAATGTTATTTTCTTGGATGAATTTGGCCACCTTAGCGATGTGAGGATTGCATAGGACTGAGCTTCTACCCACTTAGTGAAATAATCAATGGCTACCAGGATGAACTCATGGCCATTGAATGCTTTAGGGTTAACTTTTTCAATGATATCGATGCCCCAAGTGGAGAATGGCCAAGGTGAACTGAGCAAATGTAGCTCGGTTGGTGGGATATGTATGATGTTAGCAAATATCTGACACTTGTGGTATTTTTTGACAAAGTCCATGCAATCTACTTCCTTTGTGTTCCAGTAATATCCCATCTTGAGGATCTTCTTTGATAACATCTTGTTATTCATATGGGGTCCACAAAGACCTTGATGAATTTCTTCCATGATAGTTGTAGCTTATTCCTCATCTACACACAACAATTGTATTCCATCATAGGATCTCTTGTATAAAAAATCCTCTGGAAGAATAAACTGGTGGCATATCTCCTTAGAAACTTCTTCTCTTGTCATTGCTTCAACTGGGTACTTCCTTTCCCTGATGAAATCCACTATGTGAGCGAACCAAGATCGACCATCTATAGTGAGAGAGTTTACGAAATTCTGATAAATGGGCCTACTTCTTTGTTCTACCAAAAATGGTTAGACTCTAGCCATAGGGTTGCACTCTACCATAGAAGCCAAGGTTGCAAGGGCATCAGAAACCTATTGTTATCCCTCCGAAGTATTTGAATGAGATCTTCTCAAAGTGTTCAATCACCTTTTCCAGATGTTCTTGATATGACCAACTTTTCATCTCTAGTTTTCCACTTTCCTTGCATCTGACAAATGACAATGGATGAATCTCCATAAACCTTGATCCTTTTCACTCCAATAGTTAAAGCAGTTTTGAGTCCCAAAGCAAAGGCTTCATATTCGGCAATATTATTGGTACAGGGAAAGTCAAGAAAAAATGTTGAAGGCAAATAAAGGCCATCAAGAGTGACTAGCAATATTCCCACGCCATATCCCTTCTGATTGGCTCCTCCAGCAAAGAATAATTGTCATTCATTAACTGTATCTTCTTCCTCTACCGTGGATTCCTTCATCGAGAAAGGCATCATCCAATGATCTTCCATCTTCTATGGGGTGAGCACCAAATGATCGTTATGGCCTAGCCCTTAATAGATTTCGAGTAACATAGGTGATGTCAAACTCGATAGCAAAAGTAACCAACGGGCCATCCTTCCTATTAAGGCCGTCAAGAGATATTTGATGGGATCAATTTTTGAGAACAAATGCACCGGATAGGAAACCATATAGTGTCACAACCTTTAATTACCCAAATCAACATAACACAAGTCCTTTCCAAAGAAGTGTATCGGGTCTCATCTTCCAAAAACTTCTTATTGAGGTAATATATGGTATGCTCGCCCTTTTCTGCTTTCCTTTGTGCTAGCAAAGAGCCTATGGAATATTCTCCCACGGATGATACAACAAAAGTGGTTCTCCTTCCCTTGGTGGTGTCAATACCGGTGGGTTCATAAGGTACTCTTGATCTTGTCAAAGGCTTGTTGGCATTGGTCATTCCATTTCTTGGGATGATCCTTCTTCAAAGAAGTTAAAAATTGGTTCACGATTGTAGTCAATTGAGCTATGAATCTACTAATATATTGGATGTGACCTAGAAATCCTCATATTTACTTCTCAATCAAGCGTGGCATTTCGATTTGCCTTGATTTTGATAGGGTCAACTTCAATCCTCTTTCACTCACCAAGAGGCCTAACAACTTTCCGCGTCAGCCTCAACACACACTTTTAAGGGTTCAACTTCACCGATACTTCTTGATTCTTTCAAGAATCGCCTTTAGTGGGGAATATGCCCTACCGATCTTTTGACTTTACTATTATGTCGCCCACATAGACATCCACATATTTGTTTATCATGTCATGCAATATGGCCGTGGCTGCTCTTTTGATAAGTTGCCTCGCATTCTTCAGTCCAAAAGGCATTACCTTGTAAAATAGGTTCCCATGGAGTGGTAAGGCTATTTTCTCATGATCCTCTAGGTGCATACTTATTTGGTTGTATTATGAGAATCCATCCATGAATGACAACAAAGCATGCCCCGCCATATTATCTAGCAATACGCAATGTAAGGTAATGGAAAGTCATCTTTAGGGCTCACTTTATTAAGATCTCTGAAGTCCACGCACATCCATACCTTCCCATCTTTCTTTGGTACTGGAACAATATTGGCCAACCAATGGGGGTACTTCACCACCTATAAGAACCCCGCATTCCATTGCTTCACAAATTCTTCTCTAATATTTTCACTCCATTCTGGCTGCATTCTTCGGAGCTTCTGTTTTACCGGCTTTGCCTCAAGGTAAGTTGGCAATCGATGTTGCACGATGTTGGGGTTGATACCAAGCATATCATCATAAGACCAAGAAAAGACATCAGCAAATTCCTTTAGAAGATTAATCATCCGCTCCTTTTTGTCATTAAGGGTAGTGCCAATATTTACCTCTCAAGGCATTAGTCGGTTCCTAGATTAATAACCTGAGTATCTTCACGCATGGGTTGGGCTTTCTTTGGTTTGTATTATTTTATTAATTCTTAATATTTATTAAGATCATCATTGGAAAAAGGAGGCAAGTGATACTCGGAATCAAAAATTTCATTCATGAAAGAAGAAGTAACAGACTCGACATACAAGGACTCTAGACTCTTCTCAAGAGGGGAGGTTGATACAGAATCATAAAAAATAGACTCGACTACAAACTCGATATCTGGCTTGATGCTTTTGGCAAGGGTAATCAAGCTGGTTGACTCAATAGCATAAGCAAACTTGAAGTTTTCTCCAATGTTTGTCCAGTTCAGAAGTGGTTCAGTGGCCTGATGGATAAGGAGATGTGGTAAAGGGCCTTCTTCTTCTTCTGAGAAATTTGCCGCTATTTCTTCAGGGGCCCAATTGTTCCTCTGGGCAGGTGTTCGTTTCTTTATGAATACCAGCTGATCAATCTCATGCTCTCGGAAGTTGAACTTTCTGAGGGGTGAAGATCAGTGGAGACTGCTCAATCCCTTTTCTATGAAGTCCATCTTTTCGAGCCTGCTGAGGGATGCCATCCCATTGCCTTGGTCACATCTTTGACCACCTTCACGAGCCTTCCCATTGCAATTGGTTTGGGCATAGCACAAATAAACCATCATCCTCTCGGCTCTCCTTTGTTTTGCATACGTGCTTCTTCCTCCAAAAGGATAGGGTTTGAGCTCATGCAACTCTCGGGCCCTTGGCTCTTGTAGGAGGGAGCAAATGAAGCCTTTCACATCAAGGGAAAGTGGTAGGCTCCAAGTGAGTCTTATCTTCTTTTCCCACTCCCTTTTCAGGAGGACTCGAGGACTTGGCAATTCTTTAGATTGGATTAGTGTTGTGGGGTTGCGAGAGGTGAACCTAACTTTAATCATTGCAACTTTTGCTATCCCAATAATGCAGCTATCTTGATCACTTTCCTTAACCAGCATTTGCTATTGTTCCACTTCATAAGTCACCCAATCGAACTCGTCTTGAAAAAAAACTTCAAGTCCTAGTTGCATCTTGGTGGCGGTTTCATTAAACCACAGCTCCACATTTCCACAAAAAGGGAAGTCCTCTCCTTCTTTCATGAAGTACCCATTAAGAGTAGGATAGTAAGTGATAGAGACCTTCCTAGTCATCCTCAGCACTTTCTGTCCTTTGACAATTGGGGGAGTGTACCCGAGACCATTCTTCCCTTTGTTCACTACCAAACTAGGCTGCTTTGGAACTCCTTGATGATATTTCCTTAGCCCCATGCCAAGAAAGTATTGTATATTCTTCATCATCTGATTCACTAGCGGACTCCAGATGGCTTCATAGTTAGTCGATTTTCTCCTTTGGAGCTTTTTGGCAATGGTCGCTTATGGTGTCTAATTCAAAACCACTCAGTTGCATCTCCTGGTTTTGTTCTTCCCCATTTTCAATGTTGGCCAAAGTGTTAACCACTTCAGGATCTTGGGCCACTAAGACCACCTTCTCCTTAAGAATGAACTTCATTTTTTGATGGAGACTAGAGGACACTGCCTTTGTAGGATGCAACCAAGGCCTCCTCAAGAGCATGTTAAAAGCTACTGGTATATCAATAACTTAGAAATCAACATCAAACTTTATTGGGCCAATCTTTACAGCAAGGGTAATGATGCCAAGGATCTTCCTCTTGGTATTATCGTATGCCCTTATGGTTTGGGTGGTTGGCCTAATTTCTTCTAAGTTGATGCCAATACTTTTGTGATCTCAATGGTAGCACATTCAAAGCGGACCTGCTTTCAATAAGAACCTGGGGAACCACTTTGTCATGGCATTCAACCGTAATATGGAGAGCTCGATTGTGTTGGGTTTCCTCAGAAGCTCGTAATCTAAGAACATCGAGACTACACGCATTTGTCGCTCCTACTATATATTGAGGTGTGTTGGATTTATCTCGATCGGCACTTGCAAATTAGCGAGAGACTTCAAGACTGCTTCATAGTGCGAAGGGGACGCCATCAACAATCCCCAAATGGAGATATTTTCCTGGGACTTCTTGAGTTGAGTCAAGACTAAGGTCTCTGGCTCTTTCTTCATGCTACTAGTTTTGGCCTCATTAGCCCTTGTCTATTCTACTGCTAGAGCCTTCCCCTTGTAGACTTTTTCACTTCTAATTTCCATCACATTGATTGATTTTTTCACAATAATCTCCATGGGATAACTATCTTCATCATCACTGTTGGTTAAGGTGATTATCTCCACCATAAAATCATTTTCTTCTTCTGATTCTCCTTCTTTGCTTGGGGTGGGAAGTCAAGGATCTCCACAAATATCCACACTCGCTCGTAGCTTCTTGACCGCATTGGAAAGCTATTAAAATGCAGGTTCACCCCTCGAATTGTGTCATCTGGTCCTATTTCCTCCAAATCATCCAATTGCTCCCGGTAGTAAAGATCTCTGATGGTTACTTCACCTAGTATTTTGTCAATTTCTTCTATCCTTTCCTGCATGTTTAAGGCAGTGGAGTATACTTCACATAGCTTTTGTTCTAGCTTGACTAGGGAGTCTGGTTCATCCAAAAAAACTTGCATCGATACTCTAGATCCTTCATCACTTTCTAAATCTGATGTAGAGTCATCTCCTCCCATGCAGAGGGAAGGGTAAATGCCACCTGTTGGATCAGCTATCAGATCATCACCACCAATAGCATAGACTGAGAAACTTGTCGGATGTTTTGGTGAGTAATATTTTGACTCATCATCATAATCATTGTACTAAGGCCCTTGGTAGTCATCCCAGTATGGATACCCATCATCCTCTTGAGAATCAAGGTCATCTCCATCCTTCTCATCTTCATTTTCATCCTTATTGTCATCGTCATCATCCTCTATGTCACTTCCTATGTGGATTAAAGAATTGTATTTCTTGATCTGCTCCCCTATGGCCAATGTGGTTACTGCTTTGAGAAGATCAGCTGTAATCTCTTCAATTACTCCGATTATTTTCTGAAGCTACAGTAGGCTGAATTAGAGAAGTAGGATCACTCTCCTAGTCTTCCCCTAATGCATTTACTATCCCTGTTGATGAAGTCATCTTTGGGGAATCTGGTAGTGCAAGTATATCCTTCTAATCGTACTCATCCATCCATTCTTCTTTGGGTTATACACCAACCTTGAGAATGGGATTGGTATGAGGGAGATGAGGGATAAAAAGGGATGGTATGAAGATGATTTAATATGGGAAGTAGGATATGAAGATTGGGGTGATAGGATGAGGAGGTTCTTTCACTTTGATGGTGGGGGAAAGTTGATGATCTTATGGAGGCTGATAATATAGTGGAAATTGATAATATGGTGGGGGTTGGTAATGTGGTGCGGTGGACCCTTCTGTGGATGAGGAAGGATGAATGATGGGCGATAATCTTCTGATTCTTCTTCCGATGATTCTCTTCTTCTAGGGTCCTTATGACTCTAGCCCTTTGACTCTTGACTCTCCGTAAGCATGGGAATTCATATGATTCTTCTAAGCTCTAAGTGCAATGAGTTAAGTGGGTCACTCTATAGTTTCTTCATTCGATTGTTCACATGACTAGGGAGTGGATTGGTATTGACATTGGAAGGCTATTTGATATTGACCTCAATGGTTCCATTGTCTACTAAGTCCTGAATTGCATGCTCTGAACCCAAACATCTTTTAGTATTGTGCCCCTTCTGAGTGTGGTAGGCACAATACTCATGATCCCTATACTAAGCTGGAGGAGGGTTGCTGATCACTCTTGATCCACTATCCCTAGCAATGCTTGCTTTTTTAACTTGTCATATGCGTCACATGGCAGTCCCAAATCAGAAAACTACCTTCTTAGGCGAGGAGCCTTTTGGGCGGGTGCATCTGCTTGTATTATGAAGGGTTGTGAAGAAGTGGCTAGTGAGACTGACTGCTAAATTGCACTCACCAAATTAGTTTCTGGACCCTTTCCCGTCTCGACTGGGTGTTCTTGCTTGCATCTTAGGAGGATCCTTGATACGGGCCCCTCTCGTAATCTGTTCTCCACTTGTGTGCCGTGGCTATCAAGGCACCAAAAGTTTACAAATGCTGATAGTAAAGAACCTCATTATAGGGCTTTGACAAGTTCTCTATTAACATCTCTACCTTCTCTGCTTCTAAAGTCCTATCTGCCATTTTTGAGGCCTTGTTTCTCAATCTCACCAAGAAGGCGGTGAATCCTTCTTTAGGCTGCTACCTCAACATCTCAAGCTCTTGACGTTTCACATCCACCTTAGTATTGTACGAGTACTATTTGGCGAAGGCTTTCACCACCGTTTCCCAATTCTGAGTTTGTGATGACTTCAACTGTGTGAGCCATCTCAATTTTGGTCCTAATAGGGTTAACATGAAGGCTTGCCCCATCTGGTTATCTGCAAGTTGCCATGACTTGGCGATGCAGAGGAAGACTTTGAGATGAGCCTTGGGGTCTCCTGAGCCATCAAACCTATCAGTCTGCCACTTGAATTTTTCTAAAATTCTTGCCCTAGAGAAGAAATTCATTTCTCAGAATCCACTGCTTGGCCTCCTGAGCCTTTTCCTGCTTGAATCATGTTCTCCAACTTCTAACTCGCTCGTGAGCTTCCTTTCTTTCTCCCCCTCTGAGGCTCAAAGTGGACGGTGCTGCAAATTCTCTTCGCATCTTCAATCACTACCCTAGAGGAGGGACCCTGGAATAGGCCCCTCGTTGACCATTCAGACGGGTAGGTGAAGATCCTCCCTGACCAGTTGTTCGGATGTTTTCATATTGAGTGGATCCATGCTTATTGGGCTATAATCCCTGGTAGTAGATAATCTCAAAGAGATGATGGAGGTGTTTCTGGATTTAGGCGAGTCAATTGATTACCCTGACGCATCCAAAGGGATCGCGACAAATACTTGAGATGTGAAATTGTGCCTGAACCAAAAGTGATTTATTTTAAGATTCTTGAATTCCCAACCCTTTGTTCACACATTCATCAAATTAATAACCAATGATTCATCCAAAGTCAGTCCGCTAAATGGTAGGGGGTAGATGGGGTTTGATGCCCCTGGTCCACCCAATGTCATAAGAGGGAAGTTCATACAAATGGCTTGTTGAGAATAATCCCATAAGACATTCCATATAATAAAGTCATGCTTTCCTTACACCTTTTCCACTAAGTGTCCTTCCTCCTGATTTTCTTGGGACTTCTTGGGACTTGACGTGACTCTGACGGGATTGCCCCTGAGTCATGTATCTGGACCTTTTCCTTAAGGAGGGGGGACACCTTTTATCCAAAACCCACTTTAGGAAAGCAATTCTTTACAATGGGAATATAGTGTAGGAACATTCCTTTTCAAGACCACAAACAAGTTCTACAGTTATCTTGTAGCGCCCTAGCTTCTTCATCTATTTTCTACATGATGCGAGCATGCAATGGATGCAATAGGACCGACAAGGCTTTCTTGATAGGATCTATATATGCAAGGTACATAATCCTTTTGATATACCCATAGGTACGAGATCAAGGGGTGACTTCTTTGCTCATTCTCGTGACTACACACGAGGGTAAGCAATTGTCATGGGGTGGTGGAACCGTGAGTGATTGTGTGCAAAAGTGTAATGTAGGGTAACCATCATTCGATCTCAGAATGCTGTAAAGTGCTCAGACCTCCCTGAGGGTACTGGCACAAATACGGGCATCCTCGTCGTTTGATGACGCATTTAATCTCAAAATGCTATAAAGTGCATGAACCTCCCCGAGGGTGCTGGCACAAATACGATATCCTCGCTGTTCGACGATACCTTTCATTCTTGTACAAGAAACGGGTATCATTTGCTCTTAGAGTACTCTCCATGACATGCACTGACCTCCCCGAGGGTATGGGCATGACAGGGAGTCCCTCGCCAAATGATTTCACTTTGAGCATGATGCATGATGCGGTTAACGAATACAATTAAAAACATGAGGTTAGCCAAACATGCTTTCAAATAAATATGGTGGAAATATTCTTGCATTCAATGGTAGCATCTAGTATCAGAAGCTTGACATTTATCCTCAGCAGAGTTGCCACTGTGAGGGTCACATCCAGAGAAGAATGGACTTTGCATCTCCCCCATCCTCTCTCCTCTCTCTCTCTGTATTTTATGTGAGGGGAGGGGTTCGAGTCATGTGTGCTTTGCTTGCGGGCCCCTCACCACCATATTACCGCATAGAGATACGTGAAGGCCTATTTCGTAAGAGTATAAAACTCATCATTTGAGACGGGTGTTTTGATGATGGTCCAATTCGGGGATCGGGATTATGCAAATGAGGTTTTGAGTCACCATCTAGGGTTATGGGCCTAGGACCTGGGTTTTTTTTGGTCTAGTCCAGAGATTTAGGGTAAGTGTTAGGTTACAGAGTTGGGAAGGTGTTAAGCACCCAAGTTGCCCAGTTCAACCGGTCTTCTTGCTAGATGCTTGAGAACGAACATTTTCCACAATTATTACTATTTCACATGTATGGCTAAGTTACCACACATATATATATTAACTGAATTCAAACTACTATATACACTAAAACAAGGTTTGTTTAAAGTCTACATTATGACAAGTTGGTTGAGAAATTATAGCTGAACTTAACCCTGTTTCGGGTCAAGAAGGGTGGGCCCCTGATTAGTACTGATTTAGACAGTCTTTCAGATTCTCCTAGCTCAGAGGAAGATGATTTTGATCTCCAACTTCCTTTCTTGAGAGATACTGATTGTGATGGTATTCAGACAGAGTTCTGGCTAGGAACGATCACTTTCGAATTTGGATTCGGACAGAGCTTCGACTAGGGAAGGCTATTTCTAGATTTGAATTTGAACAGAGCTTTGACTAGGGAAGGCTATTTTTGGGCTTATGATGAGGTAGCACCCCGGCAGAGCTTCGGATAGGGAAGGCTATTTTTGGGCTTGGGATGAGGTGGCACTCTGACAAAGCTTCACTGGGATATGCTAAGGGAGGGCTAGGTTGAGGTGGCACTTCGATAGAGCTTCTGTTGAGAATGGCTATTTCTAGAAAGATTTCAGGGACACTCGGACAGAGGTTTGGCTAGGAACGACTATTTCTGAAAAGAAACGGGTTGACCTAAAGATGGATTAAAGAACTCTAAAGTCCTGAAGAACACTTTGAAGATCCGAACAGAGTTTCAGATCTTAATAAAGATCTCTTCGTAGACTCAAAGAGCCTCAAAAAGGGGGGGGTTTCTATCTCAGGAACGCTCAAGAACACTCAAGAACACTCAAGGGAGGTGGTTCAAGAACATAAGTTTTTTTTGACTAAAAACTGGATCTAACTAAGAATTTGGAATGAAGATCTTCAAGATCCCGAAGAACACTTCAAAGATCCGAATGAGTTTTCAGATCTTGACGAAGATCGCTCCGAAGATCAGAAGAAAATCAAGAGGGGGAGGGGAGGAAAATTTCACTATGAAAGAGAGAAAGGAATTCTGGTCTTGGTCTATTTTTTCTAAGGGTGGGGGGTCATTTATAGTTTTTTCCAACTAAACAGGAGAGGGGAAATCCCTTTATCCAATGGATGGAAGGGGGGTTCTTGCCTAAAGTGAAAAGATAGTATTTTTGTCCAGTAGGTAAAGGGGGTTGAAGGAAAAATGGGTGGGGACGGCTTTTGTCCGTGGGTAATAGGGGTTATTGAAAAAGGAGGAGAGAAATTTTAGTTGGAAAAGGGTGATTTTCAAAAAATGGGAGGAGAGAAATTTTAGCTAAAAAAGGTAATTTTTAGAAAAATGGGAGGAGAGAGAAAGTTTAGCCAGAAAAAATATAGTTTTTGAAAAAGTAAGAGGAGAAAGAAACTTTGGTCGAAAAAGGTAGTTTTCAGAAAAGGGAGGAGAGAGAAAGTTTAGCTAAAAATATAGTTTTGGAAAAGCGGAGGAGAGAGAAAGTTTAGCGTAAAAAGGTGGTTTTCAAAAAGCAAGAGGAGAGAGAATGTTTAACCAAAAAAGGTGGTTTTCTAAAAGGAGGAGAGAGAAAGTTTAGACAGTAGTAGTGATGTCATAGTG